>QMIH01001519.1:50656-90641 GCA_003987875.1 Clarias batrachus | reverse complement strand
AGATGGATGGATGGATGGATGGATGGATGGATGGGGAGATGGATGGATGGATGGATGGATGGGGAGATGCATGGATGGATTGATGGATGGATGGAGAGATGGATGGATGGATGGATGGATTAATGGATGGATGGATGGATGGATGGATGGATGGATGGGGGGACGGATGGATGGATGGATTAATGGATGGATGGATGGATGGATGGATGGGGAGATGGATGGATGGATGGGGAGACAGATGGATGGATGGATGGATAGATGGGGGGACGGATGGATTAATGGATGGATGGATTAATGGATGGATGGATGGACATTACATCTGTCCATCCATGGTAATAACCTACTCAATGTGGAATTGCCTATATAAAAAGTATTATTAATTTGAGGTATAGAGATGTGTGTCAGGAACTTGGACAGTGTACTGTACAGTCTAACAGCGTCTAAGCAAAACATATAAGGAGATAAAAGCAACAGATTGATGATCGTCAGCATCACATCCTCCGATAGCTGGGGGCCGGAGTGAAAAGTCCCTCCCACGCTGTTTGATTGACAGATAGACCTTATTGGCAATGCAAATGCAGATGCAAACGGCATTGCAGATATATTGTATTTCCGCTGAGTGACAATGAGAGCCCGCAGTCAGGATGATTATTATATGGTAGAAGCAACCTCGTTAAATACCAGAAGCAGAATAGCCAACGGACTTCATTTGCATTTTAATTTTGGCACTCATTGTATGTTTGTTTATGAAAATGCAACTTTATGTATGTGTTTTGCATATGAATTTGATTTACATCTTAAACTATGCGTGCACGCAGTGAAATACGATGTCTCTATCAATCCATATCCATCATATCCATCAAAAAAGCACAGTTTTGTTTTTCTGGGTTTTTTTTTCTGTATTTCAATTCATTGCTTTAATTATTTAGTTTTTTAATAAACCTTTTATGACTATGAATATGATGTTTTAGTGGACTATAGACTGCAGTGTCGGCCTAAATATTAAAACTCCATCTCTTTTTACCCATAGATGGCAAGTGCATAGACGAGTTCAACTCTACATACATTCAATTCAATTCCATTCAATTTTATTTGTATAGCGCTTTCAACAACGGTCATTATTGCAACGCAGCTTTACACACTCAAAAGAAAATTATGGAAATGTGCATGAAATGTGAAGCAATGTGTATGTATGCTTTGCTCCTCCGAGAGCGACGGCTTCCTGAGATGGCAGTAGGAGGAAACCTGGGGAGGAACCAGACTCAGCAGGAAACACATCCTCATTCGGGTGATAACGGATATCAGGGGTTGTTTTGCAGACATACTGTACTGTGTGTTTTAAGAGGCTGGAAGTTCAACATAACATTTGATGTCTTTAGTGAATATGAAGTCCAGACATACAGCACATTAAACACAACAGTATTGTAGACTTTACAGTTTCACCTCATTTATCGACCTGTTTACAGTCCTAGTCTAGTCTGCAGATCTACTCATCCGTCTGTTCCCTCCTTCTCCAGTTATGTTCTTAAATTTGGGGACAGTCATGGCCAAGCATCATCTACAGTGATTTGATTCTGTTTTGCAAGTTTACAGCCATAAATAGCATTTTAGGCGACTCAGTCTATGATGGATCTATCCAGAGTCTATCCTGGGGACACTGCATGCACCCTGCATCACAATCAATATATACTGTACACTGTATACTCTAGTGTCATTTCTTCCTTTCTTACTGTACAAGTGATTTCATTGAAAGCGAGAGAGGCAAAGAAAGTAAACTGCAGCAATCAGCATTTCCCTGAATTGTCATTGCTTAGTGTATTACATAAAGTAATTGTGAGTGGGAGTATGAACGGCGCGGTACTAACCAATTTAAACACTTTGGCAACTCGTTTAACCAAATAGAAGTGAAACACATTCTTCCCCTTAAAAATAAAACGTTCTGCTGGGAAAGCTTTACAGCAGAAACATTCTGCGCCTCTGAAAGGCCTGGTGTGCCGCCGTACCCCGAAGCCCCCCCATCACCATCACCAAGCCAGCCACGGCCCCGTGTGGGCGGAGCCTGCGCTCTCTGTTTATTCTCACCTGTCAGATCGTATTAGCACGGCAGCTGGAGCTCTGAATAATACATGTTCACAGAAAGGAGATCACACTTCCTAGATGGCTGACATGCGAGAAAAAAAAAAGAAGTGAGAAACACACAGAAACCTCCCACGACAGGGTTCATACGGTCATGACAGTCCTGGAGAAATCGTTCGCTGTGCTCTTAGTAATTGAGTAAAAATGTTTTCTAAAGGAAAAAACACGGAGATAAGCGTGAAGTGTTGGTGTTTACACACTTAGCAGTGACATCACTGATAAAAAAAAAAAAACGAGTATCTGTGAACTCCTATAGTGTACAAGCGCAGAATCAAAACATTGTTTCTACAAAACAATAATGTTTAAAAAAATAACATAGAGATATAGTGTAGTATAAAAATCTATATACAGTATGGTTTAATAATATTTCACATAAAAACAATTCCAAAATCAATCAAAAACATGATTATTATTATTATTATTATTATTATTATTATTATTGTTGTTGTTGTTGTTGTTGTTGTTAAGTTATTAAAACGTATAGAAAGTTTTTCAAATTCAAAACTTTTTCAAATTGCAGATCCACATCAGTTGAGTCACCTCACGGCACAGAAGAAACCATTTCACTATCAAATTTAAATTGATGTTCACATTTTTCCAAAAAGGACATTTCTAAAGTACCTTGCAAAAGTATGCCTACCCTTTGAACTTTTCTACATTTTGTCACGTTGCAACCACAAATGGTGGTGTAAATGTATTTCATCGGGACTTTATATGACAAAAAAGCACAAAGTGGCACATAATTGTGAGGGATAAGAAAAATTATTTTCGATTTTTTACAAATAAGTATCTGAAAGTGCGGCGTGCATTTGTATTCGGCCCTCCTGAGTCGATACTTTCGAGTAATACTGGCTAATACTTTTAGTAGAGTAACCTTTCGCTGCAATTACAGCTGCAAGTCTTTTGCGGTACAGAATGTCTCCAGCAGCTTTGCGCATCTAAAGAGTGACATTTTTGCCCATTTTTCTTTGCCACACTTTTCAGATTTTTATTTGTAAAAGAATTTTTAAGAACCATTTAGCATTTTCCTTCCACTTCATAATTACTGTACTGTGTGTGCCACTTTGTGCTGGTCTGTCACATAAAATCCCAACAAAATACATTTGCGTTTGTAGTTGTGACAAAATGTGGAAAAGTTCAAGGGGTGTGAATACTTTTGCAAGACACTGTAACGTGGTAGACCATCAGACCCACAGATGTCAGTTCTCAATGACTTACACTATGTTTACATTGAAAATCAATTAATTTTATTGTTTAAAATTTTTATTTTTAAGTATTTTCTTTTCTTTTTAATGAATAATGAGGAATGAATGAATGTGTGTTTTATCTGGTGATCGTGAGAACAGATGATCCAGTCTGAGGAATCACTAATCAGCTCACTGTTGTTAGTCCAGATGGAACGTTAACCATGAAACCTTTTAAACATTGTGTGTGTGTGTGTGTGTGTGTGTGTGTGTGTGTGTGTGTGTGTGTGTGTGTGTGTGTGTGTGTGTGTGAGCTAGAAAATCATCCGAAATCTTTGCATTGAATATTTCACGCATGTCCAGTTCTGGCGCGTGTGTGTGTGATGGTGTGATATACAGTAGTGATATTACAGGATGTAACGCATCAGTTATTTTTACAGAATGGGTGGAGCAATTATTTTAAAAGTCTTTATTTATTTATTTATTTATTTTTGCTAGATTCCTGTTGAAGTCTCGAGACAGTTATGAAAATTTCTTTTGATGTTTTGAAAGTGTCTGAGACGCGTCCTAGACGTCAGGAGCTAATCAGCTTCACACCTTTGTAAAGAAACGAAACTCTCTCAGTAATAATCATGTGACACCACATGTTCTTGCACACACACACATTGCAATTACTGGAATGGAAACAATCCACTCTAACATTCCGCACTAGCACATTTCAGTTGTTTAGCATGGGGCTAATGTTTGTAGCTCGCCAGTTTAGTTCAGTTCAAAAGCAAGGTTTTACTCCAGACACAGCAACGGTTTGGCAGACGACCCTATCCGGAGCGACTTACATTTGATCTCATTATACAGTTTATCTGAGGTGGTGATGGTTAAGGGCCTTGCTCGAGGGCCCAACAATGGCAACTTAGTGATGGTGGGGTTTGAACCTGCGACCTTCCAATCTGTAGCCCAACACCGTAACCACTGAGCTATTTAACATAATTGTTCCCACGTGTCCACACCTTTGTGTAAACCACACTTGTTTTTTAAAAAGCCCTAAATGATATTTAAAATAGAATTACACATCTATGGCTAACTTGTTCCACAAACTAGCATTAACTTTGTTAAGTCCTTCTTTGTTTCTTTTCCCTCTCAGATGTACATCCAGACCACCACGCTCACCATCTCTCTAAGCCTCAGCGCCTCGGTGTCCCTGGGGATGCTTTACATGCCGAAGGTCTACATCATCATCTTCCACCCGGAGCAGAACGTGCCGAAGCGCAAGCGCAGCTTCAAGGCCATCGTCACCGCAGCCACCATGTCGGGCAAGCTGGCCCAGAAAGGAGGAGATCGCCCCAACGGAGAGGTCAAGACGGAGCTCTGCGAAAGCATGGAGACCAACAGTGAGTAATACAGAAATCAGCACAGCAAAGACACGTGCGGTTATGCAAATGAGAGAGAAATCGCATTACAAAAATATATATTTATTTCTCTGCTGTTCGTCAGCGCCCTCTACCAAGACGACATACGTCAGCTACACCAATCACGCCATCTGAGATGGGACTGCCTCCACGGAGCTGTGGCGCTTCTCCAAAAACAAGACGTGTCATGTGACCCTGACAGGCAACCGAGCATGAGACTTTTCCTGTCATTCTGCATCAAACTTTAACCTGTCAGAGTGAGGGACCACCGCATCGCACCAGTCGGGGGTACTACTCTACAATCTAGTGCTACCACTGCGTTCTCACACACACACACACGCGCACACACACACAGAACTAATACAATTA
Source organism: Clarias batrachus (assembly GCA_003987875.1). Classification (NCBI taxonomy): domain Eukaryota; kingdom Metazoa; phylum Chordata; class Actinopteri; order Siluriformes; family Clariidae; genus Clarias; species Clarias batrachus. Next base: position 85,546 of record QMIH01001519.1, on the reverse strand, counting down.
AAGGGTACAAACTGAGATGCAGTCTTGCATTTGTGGCAAAAAATAAAAAAATAAAAGAAGATTAAAGAAAATAAAACATAAAAAAGCATCCCAGTAAAATGAAAAGAAAAAAAAAAATGCAAAAAACGAGATGTGAAGCTGGTGTTTCCATTAAACCTTTTGAAATGTGCACATAAAAAGATAAGATATATGAAATCTATCAGAGGTGACGATGTTTGTTGTAATTCCTATCGTATGTATTTTTGTGGATGTGCAATTATTATTATTCTTATTCTTATTTTTTTTCCAAATTCTTGTTCTACGTTGTCTGAAACCTGCATACCAAGATGAGCTGTGTCTTGTATCGGCTAAATGGACTATAGTTGACACTGTAAGTGCCATGAATGACGCATGCCAGTTTTTTTTTTTTTTTATACAAATGATTTATTTATAATAAAGGAATGTTTTGCAAATGTGTAGCGTTGTTCGATGTACATTTACAAGCCTGAGGATGTCTCGCTCGAATCAAAATCAGCAACGGACACACTCTTCCATCGTATATGGAACGGACAACCGGGAAAAATGCGTCCAAGGTGGATGCGCTAAAATGTGTAGTTCCTGGAATGACCACTAGATGAGTCAATCCCCATAGAGTCCCATGTTAAAATGTCCAATACACATGTTTACAGCCTGGTGCAAAAAGAAAAAAAAAGGTTTTGGTGTCCAGAACTACATTTCGTAGTTAAGCTAAAAATAAGCTAGATAGCTAGTGGTAACTAATGTAAGTAGGTGTATCCCAACCAACATCCAGGCTCCGTTCACTCCGCCCATTTGGATTGAGGTCGACCTTCAGTCCAGTTCTTATACAATCTGAGTTGCTCCAGCGAGTGTACTGTACTCTGCTCAAGCTTGTTCGACTGGGTTGCCTTGCTTTGTATGAATTCCCCGCATGCTTATTTTATGACCTGTCAGCTCACTGCACAATCTTCATTATTTGAGATACTCCATTAGCTAACACCAGGTACGCTAACTTTGTCTGATGTTGCCCTCATCATGTAATTACGTACAGCAGTGACGCCGTCCACCCGAAATACAAGAGAACGCGTGTAGTTTCTAAAGGTTAGACATATAGTAGTCTGAAAGTTAATATGACTTTGATAAAATGATGTGAGAATAACATTGAACGAATGACTTGCAAATCCAACCACAAAACAACAGAATATCAACATTTCCTTACTCTGCTTAACATGCCTGGTTTATGACAGAACTTGGCGTGTGCATTTCATGTCTATTGTACGCGTTTACGCCTCTCTTCATTTTATCATGATGATGTTACAGTGATCATGCGCATGGTGCATCGTGCCTCTAAAATGCAGCAAACTCGGTGCTAGTGGTAGCAGCAGGGTTATGCCAAAAGATGAGTATTGATTATTAAAACAAATCGGTGGAGGCTGCACAGCAGTATGACATAAAGCTTTGCTAAGAGTCGACACTACAGTCCAGTACCACGGTGTTCGAACAGCGGCCAAACTGCAGAACATTGGGTTACTCAGAAAAGATTAAGCACTTTTTCAGCAGTTTTTTTTTGTATTTTATTATTTTCTTCACTTCCTGATTTAATGCGGTGGTAAATTGCACTTGTCTGATTTTTTTTTTTTTACTTGGAAGTTATTTTGCGCTGCTTGTTGTTTGACAAAGCGATATGCTGTACACTACGTGCATTCACTGGCCTCATTTGTACAGGAGGTTCCCAGGTGAGTCAGTAGTAAGCGCTCAGTGCTCTCGATGCTGAGACCTGTGTTCAAAGTCTCGCCCAGGACAATGGCCTTTACAGGGACGAAAACCCCCGTGTACAGTGTAAATATTTACTGCATTTGTTTTGTAGCCGTTGTGTTGGGGTCATTTATTAGTTTTTTGTTCGTTTTTGAAAGTTAAATTTCATTAAAGTATGCTAACTTTCACAAACAACCGGATGCTAACAGCGTCGCAAATCCTGTGCCGTCAATGTGCAGTTAAAATCATCAATCAATCAGCTTCTGATACAGAGAGGTACAGTAGGGTGTAGAATTATTTTGCATTAACTTTAGCGTTAAGAATGTCCTTTAACTTTACAGAACATTGATTACATCCAGCAAATATATTCATGACATAATCTTAATCAAATGACAAACTCTTTCCAGTAATATTGATTTAAAGTCTTTAAGAGCAGAAGTGCTGCTTAAATGCAGACCATTCAGATTTGCTTAGATCGTTTTCGCTGATTAATTTAATAAACCGCGTAAATGTCAATTGTTCATGCATACAGTATATTTCAGTGCGGAGTTTCCAACGTGACCCTCACATTAAACGCTAGATTTATCAAAATGTCACGAGGTCCAGCTATTCCCTCGGCGACGGTCTGCATTAACCACATCAAAGGCAGAAAAGGAAAAGCGTGCAAAGGCATCAAACCTTTCCGAATCAGTAAGAGTGAAAATACAGTGGTGTCCAAAAGCAAGTGAAAAAGTCAATGTTTTAATGGCAATCAAGATACAGGAATAATAATTATTTATTTAGTGTGAAGCCTGCTGTCAGAATGATGTCCATGTCGGCTTCATGAAGATCATGTACCAAAAATTGGGTTCTTGTGTGCTCCCGCCTTCTTCACCATCATCCAACAGTTTCCCATTGGGTTAAGGTCTGGAGATCACCCAGGCCATGGCTCCAGAAACGGATTATCATCGTCAATGAGCCAGATACTGTAGGCTAGAATTAATTAGCGACATCACCTGTTTTAGTGCTCACAGAGAACTACGGTATAATACATGGCATACGGTGTCTTAATACTTTTGGCCACCAGTGCACATACAGGCTGAATTTGTATTTATTATTTAAAACGTGCTCCACGTTTCGCCTTATGCTCAACGCCTTTGCTAAATTGCGTTTTTTCTACATTTGTAGATTTTCCTCGCTCACTTAGCTCCTGACTTCCAGGCAGCCTGTAGCGTGAGCTTTCCACCGTCCATGCATTTATCACACTTAAATGCCTTACAAGGTTACTTTCCCCTACAAAAAGCGAGGCATCTCAGAATTGCATTCTGAATGTAGAACATAATTACTTGTTGAAATAAACGTTACTTTGTTGTTTAAGGACCTGATTCCCAAAGAGGCAGAGGGAGAAACTAAAACAACCTTCATCCCCAGACCACCATCTGGCAAATGAGTATTCAGTTGTTTCTAGGCTTTCAGGCATGTTTGTCTTTATACTGTAGTTTTATTGAACAGAACTCCCGGGGGAAACGATATCAAACAAGTTAGTTTGTCTTATAACAGTTCGCATGTTTTCCTGTTGAAACCGCATCATTTTTTCTTCACTCTTTCTCTTTGATCTATTTTTCTTCCTACTGATTAGAAAGTCATTTCAAGTTCTTAAAAAAAAACAAAAAAAAAACATAAGTGCCTAAGCCATTCAAAATTATCACAGCTGACAGTCATCCGCGCTCCCAGGAGACAAGTCCTACTGTTTAATCGGACTAAATATAATGACATTTCCTGGGAATGCTAGACTGTTTGAATTAGCAAATAATACCCCGAGCAAGAACATAATTTCCCTGCATAGCTGTCTGTCTTTCTACCATGACTTAACACATATGCACATTTTAATTACTGCAAGCACTTTGAGATTACTTGCCACTTTAGTTACACCTGCTTAACTACTCGTTAACAAAACGATCTAATCAGCCAATCACATGGCAGCAGCACAGTGCATTCAAACTGAGTATCAGAACGGTGAAGAAAGCTGATTCCATTGACTTGATTGAATTGAATTGTCATGGTCTAAATATTTCCAAAACATGATCTTCAGGTTAAACCAGCTCAATAGTTTACAAAGGATGATGTGAAAAAGAAAAGGCACTTCTCTGGGTGAAAATGTCTTGCTGGTACGAGGGGGTCAGAAGAGCATGGCCAGTCTGGTTCAAAACGATAGAAAGGCAACATTAACTCAAATAACATCTTGTTACAACCCGAGGTATGCTGAAGAGCATCTCTGAATACACAATACCTACTGCTCCGGTCAGCTAAGAACAGAAAACTGACACTACAGGTCACATGGGCTCACCAAAATTGGACAATAAAAGACTGGGAAAATGTTGCCTGGTCTGTTGAGTCTCGATTTCTGCTACGTTGTTCGGATGGTCGGGTCAGAATTTGGCGTAAACATGAAAGCATGGATCCGTCCTGCCGTGTGCCAGCGGTTCAGGTTGCTGCTGGTGGTGTAATGGTCTGGGGGAGATTTCCTTGGCACACTTTGTACACCTGTAATACCAGTTGAGTATGGTTTAAAAGCCACAACCTACCTGAGGATTGTTGCGGACCATGTCTATCCTTTTATGACCACAGGCGTCATGTCACAAAGCTATAATCATCTTAAACTGTTTTTCGAATACGATAATGAGGTCACCGCACTCAAATTACCTCCACAGTCACCAGATGGCGGTCCAATAGAGCACCATTGGGATGCAGTGGAAAAGGAGACAAATCTATGTGATGCTTTCATTTCACTATGGGCCAAAATCTCTCATGAATATTTCCAAGCCCTTGTTGAATCTATGCCATGAAACATTACTGTAGTTCTGAAGGTAAAACACAGTTCTACCAAAGGTGTGCCTAAAGAAGTGCTAAATATATATACAAATATTTCATAATATAAATAAGAATAAGAATAATATTGGAGCTCAATGGATATGGCTACAAGTTACTATCAAAAGCGTGGACACTACCAAGCTGCCACTTGGGCATTTGACCAAGACTCTTAACCCTCTTTGCTCCTGGAGGCACCAAAACAGGGCAAATCATGAGCTAAGAAGCTGAGATATGAGAAGAAAAGAATTTCACAATGCTGGAATTTCTATGTCACAGATACAGTAACAGTACAGGTGTTTTCCTTATGAAGGTTTGTTTATAAATAGTGACATGGCGAGTGCACTAGAACACTATGCCCATGCCTGTACTTATTAGAGTGTCTGTATGGGGAACAGATTCAAGAGAGATGCAGTGCATTTATTTTTTAAAACATTGGAGCCTCTTCTGTTGCTGGTGTTGCTTGCATTGTGTCAAATGTGCAAAGTAATGGAACTCTCAAATGATGATCCAGTTTACATTGTGAGGCTTAAAAAAACATTCACAAAAGATCTAGCTCAGCAGATGAAAAATACCAACCTCACTAGGATCAGCCTTGGCACCGCACTAGATCACAGGTTGAAAAACTAAAAATGTCTCCCCAAGCCTGAGAGGGGTGAAGAGTGCGATTATATAAACTACCTGGTGAAGAAGGAAAATACATCTTCTGAGACAACAGGTAAGTAAAAACAGTGCAAGTCAAAAGGATGGTGCATCTACCAGGTATTGCATGCAAGTGCGGTTTAACATCTGCAACGAGACACCGTTATCACTCTTAATCCACATGAAAAAAAAAAAAACACAGAATTGCTCTGTCTGAACAGGCTGATCTATCAGCAGCTGTCTCAATGTAAAGAGGAGCACGTCCTGTACTTTCTAAAAGGTTTTAAAATATTGCCCCATCATAACCCAGTGGTGCAAAGACTTTCAAAACATTACAAACAATAAACTGTAGAAATTGTATGGTTTTCAAAACTCGGGGGGAGAAAAATGAAATGTTAATGTGTTTTCAGTTGATGATTAAAACAATGCCTTTCTTTTCTTTTTGGCATAACTAGCCTTTTCTGAGGTCATTAAAATTGAAATTGAAACAAAAGCATTGAATAAAGTAAAAACCAAACAAACACATTTTTACATTGTACAAGTCTGTATGATGAATTATTATTAATCTCAGTAAAATGTGCATGCAATTAGTTTTTTTTTTTTTTTTAATCAAGTTCCAGCCCACGGTTTGCTAAGTTTTGCTAATTTGCAAACATTAAGCTGCGATAATTGAGCACATTCAGCAGGTTAGACTAGCACGGATTCCACTTGCTAACATAATTGGCTCGGCAGCAATTTGAGTTTGACAATATACTCGATTTTTGTACCGAAATTCATTTGCTCTTTCTTTGATTTAAAATTGCAGCAGCCCGGTCTCTCATCATCCGAACGGTAGTTAAGACATCATAGAGCTACATGGCGCATTTATATCCCTGAAGTGGCCCATAGGCTATCCAGTGTGAATTTTCCATCCCTCTAAATGTCACAGCAGACAGAGTTCTTTAAAAATTGAATAAGCCCATTACCAGTGACATTTCGTAATATGTGCGCAGTGCATTTTGAGCAGAGAAAGTCCATTTGCACATACTGACACCGACTTAGGCTATTGTGTTCACATATCAAATAAATCATGTCCATTAGGCCCGGCTGGTGAGTAGTGTGTGAGTTTGAATTCTAAAGGTTATGCAGAGTAAAGCGGAATTAGTGATGGTACGTCGCATATTCCACCACTTAAACATGTATCCAGATTATATTTGATTAGATTCAATTCAACTTTATTGTTATTGTGCAAAGTGCATGTACATGTACGAGCCACTCAAAATTTTGTTGTGTACTTTATTTAATTCTTATCTCATTCTTATTTGGAATCGCATTTTGCAGTGCCATTGTGAGATGTGGGTCAGAATCTGAGAAGAATACAAGACAGCATCAAGACAGCCAGCGCTGTGCGCCTCCCATGCAAGTGACCTGCCGTAATAACTATCAGTCAGTTGCGCTGACTCTAATTGTGATGAATTGCTTTGAGAGGGCCAGGATTTTAGACGCTCTCTTGGTCGCTTACCACCAAAACATGTCATCAGCGCTGCAATTGACGCAGCTGTGTCACATTTGGAGAGCGCGGACAGCTGAGTGAGAATGCTATTAATTTGCAACAGCTCAGCATTCAATATGGTCAATTCATCATAACTGAATGAAAACCATCAGACTGATGCCCACTCTCTGCAATTGTGTCCCAGACAGACAGGCTTGGCAGACAGGATTGGCAAGCACATTTCCAGGATGTGGATTATAAGCATGTAGGGATCCCTCAGGGCTGTCTATTAAGTCCTATCAGCTTTCACTCTCTTCACATATTACTATGCTGACTCAGAGGACAACACCCGCAGCTCACAGGGACTAAACAGCTGTGTGTTCATAAGAAAACCATTTGTTAGTGAGACTCATCAGACAAAGGCTTCACTTCGCTGGACAGCATAAAGATGGACCATTAACCTTGTTAATGTTTTATTTCCCCTGTAATTCTGATGTTTCCTCACTAGATGGCGCACTCTAGATATATTGGCTTTGTTGAGGTGAAGCGTAGGCCTATTACTCCACGTTTGCACTTTACCCTTTGACCCTTTGACCAAAGCATGCCATCTATCTGCTCCTGTTCCGGCTCCTTTGTCAAATGTTAGAACTCAATGTGGCCCACGAATCAAAAAGTTTGCCCACCCCTGGACTAGACTGAGGTTATCCGAGAGTAATGGGCGTGTCAGGGTAAGAAGGGAAGTGCATGAAGTGATGCACCATCATGCATACAGTAGTGTCCACTGTACAGTACAAGCCTCTGGAAGCAGTGTTACGGTCTGGGGTTGCTTCAGTTGTTCAGATCTAGACTTTTGTGTCCTGTAATCTAAGCTAAAGGTGGTTGAATGAAATGCAGCACATATTAAAAAAAAAAAAAGAAATCAAAGGAAAAACAACTGTTTAATGTTGGTTAAATGAGACTGCGTCTGTATAAAATAAGGATGGGTCAGATGGTGAATAAACCAGTTCTGTTTCCCACAGCATCTTATTTTAATGCTGTGCTACACTTTGTAAGCGTCAGTGCTAAGTAACTGATAAGGGATCGATCATGTCTCAGGTGAGTGCTTATAGTGTGGAGCTAATCACAAAATCGCACACGTCGATCCAGAGTTCAGACTTCTGATCTAACCAGCTACCGGCAAGCAGAATCTGCGTGGTGATTTCGATCACTCGCTGAATTACTTATATACGGCGGATGATGTCAGAAGGACACTGATGGGGAGAATTAAAGTCAGCAGATGTTTTTCACTGCACCTAGATGAGTGTACAGATGTTGTTGATTTAGCCAATTTGCTCATTATGTGAGCCTGTGGGTGTTTGTGTTCTGTAAGCTGCTACCAATAAGAGCGACATGTGAGAACAAATATTTCAGCTCCTGAATGAATGGAATGAACTGAACGAAGCAGCGGTTGCAACTGAAAGCGGTTGTTTCCACACTATTGTAACAACCTACGCAATATTCGATTAAAATTGTACTGTTATGGTATGATAACATGCAAATGTATTACTTGTATTGTCTCTACTTTCAGTTAGTACGGTACACACACTTCTTAACTTTTACTTATCATTACTTAAGATTAAACAGGATGATCATGTTATCAATATTAAAAAATATTAGAGAGCTAGAGAACGATGCCTTAGTCAGTCAGTGCACTTAATGAGTGATGTAAGAGAGAAGCGAGAAGTCACTCGAAAAAGAGTGTCACAATGACCTGAGAGCAGCAGCAGCAGCAACTAGAGTTAGATAAAGAAATATGCATCACAGTATGAATGTTGGATGATCATTATAATTTGGTTAAAATGATGTGGTGGTGATGTTCAGCATGGTTGTTTTTCGAAGGTTAGAATGACAACCAAAACGCAACATTGCAAATACAACACTTTATTTTATTATATATTTTTTAATTTACACTTTTTTTTTTATTATTAAATGTGTTGTAACATCCATCTGCACAACGTCTGACCACATCCTCCTCTTATGTTTCTAACAGGGTTAAGAAACCCGATTGTGATTGGTAAAGACACAACAGCTTCCCACACACAGCGTGTGCATCTCATGTCACACATCCCTTAGTTGTTTCATTTTCTTTCAGAAATATTACCATGAAATCATCTTAGCTCCAAGATTACTCTACTGTAAGATGGTGTTTGTGGTGCTCGTAGCATCAGTTTAGAAGCATCACTAGTATGTTCGCTAACCCTAACCCTAACCCTAACCCTAACCCTAGTATGTTCCCTATTGGTAGACTGGTAAACACACAGCAGTCTCATCACAGTGACTGGTGATTCAGTCCTGCTGAGCCATAAGTTTGGTATTAATATTGTTTTGAAATCATTTTTGAAGCAGATCAAACTTCATATGCATAAAAAAATAGTAGCGCATTAAAAAAAAAAATCAGATTAATCACATGCATTGGCCAATATTCACCATCCTAGTTTTTAGGCACATGTACTCAGAGCTCGCTAACAAAGAGTTGTGAAAATGACAAAAGACTGAATTTTCCATCATTTTATATAAGTGTGTATGTAATTGGAATAATATATATATATTGAAAGTATAATTACAGGGGAAGAACAAGATGTTAAAATCAGAAGAGACCCAGGACGAGCAGCAACACCGATACCAACAACACTGAGTTAAAAAAAGAAATATGGGAAAGAAATTTGACCTGAACAACATGCAAAAATGGAGGGTCGTGACCTTGTTGTGGAGAAAATATGGACAATCAAACAAACTAGGAAAGTCCGCTTTTTTCCCCCTCACTGGTGTAAATATTTATTTTGTTCATTCATGTAATTTGTGTTTTGCTGTTTGAAGGGCAGAATGTAGTTTTGACCCGATGTTCTCATTAAAGCGTTGTGAGCTTGATTATCTGTTGTGAAGCTTAAATAAGAGAAATCATTGCAGTCCTCCCGTGGCATCACTGAAACATGCTGTTCACGATTGTAATTGGAACGGATGCTGAATCGCTGCAGTTCAAAGTCTTTCATTTTATTCAAAACTTGATTCCTCCGACTCTTCCTCCAGTTTCTTTCTGTACTGAAACGTTCTTATTCTTCACTCCTGCCAGTTCATTTGTCCTTCTTGTCCTTTTTTCATACCATTATACTGTATGTACAGTACAGATGTTGGTGCCTGCAGTTGTTCCCGGTGGTACAGTAGGTGAAAATGTCCGAGCTGCGTCTCCTGCCTGCTCGTGTACGGCTCTTACAGACACACGGTCGGTGTCATGCTTGAACAGCTCACTCCTCAGCCATGAAACTGATGTGGACAGCTTCCATAGTCCTCCCAAAATGGACAAAAAAAAAAAGATAAATCACTGGGCGGTGTTGAAAGAAAGCAGGTACAAAAAGGGATTTAAACCAATATCCATCACCTTCATGTGTGCTTTTGTAAAGCTCTTTATCACAAGCTAATTGCTTCATTCTTTATTACATTAATATCCCCACAAGTGCACGGGGTGATCCCTCAGCTCTGAATGGGTCGCTCACAGATAGTCCAAGGAGGCTGATGGTGGACATGGTGTGTGTGACTGAAACCGAAGAATTTGAAATAACTTGTGTATTTGTTACATGATGGTCCAGGGTACAGTAGCTCGGTGGTTGAGTGTTGGACTGCTGACCTGGAGGTCCCCAAGCCCTGATCAAGGTGCTTCACCCCCAAGTGCTGAGATACAGCTGGGCATCGAACTGGCAACCTGACCTTGTAAATAACGTTGCCTGTTTTCTTACAGAAAAACCCATTTGTTGCTTCCTATTACAGTCTCAGCGGTAGCATTTACTTTAATTGTTTGTTTGTATCATGGTGTTATTTTGGGATGGATGAGTAAGATTGACTCAAATGTTATGTTTTAGGAACACATTTACAACACTGAAAGTGGCACAGGTTTTTCATTTCGCATGAAGACTGAAAACTACAGTAGACAAAAAAAAAAGAGTTTGATATAATATACAGTATAAACTATATATAATATGCCCTGTATATAGTTTTAATATAGCAGAATTATAGACACACGTCATCCAGGAGTCAATGTTACAATCTGTATAGAGACAACTGCGTCAACTGTGTCCGTAGACAAACTCGTCTCTTGTTCTTGAGAGCTGGAATGTATTTATGATAAATAAAATTTTTATTCATTTTTAATGGAGTAACAAAAGAACTAAAAAAAAGCCCTCTGTATGTTTTGGGGTCTGTTTTGTCTTTTCCTGTTGAAATCCTGCAGGACTCTTCCGCAGGGTTTTGATGCTGACACAATTGCGAAACTCCTGGAGACTCGCGTTTCAAAGGGCAAATCATTACCGGAGCAAATATCCTAACTTCATCCATGCTGCTCTAGAGGCTGCGCAGGTCTACTCTTCTACCAGTGAACGGTCCGGGGAACGCAGATTTGGATTGAATAGATGGTTTTAAAATGGACAGTGTCCAGTCCACACAGATTTGTGTGTATTCCACTATGTAAAAAATTACCGAATAAACATCAAATACAGACCCCCCCCCCCCACACACACACACACACACACACATACACACATGCACCTATTTGCTCTCTCACTTTCTCACCCAAAAAAGGAAAAAATAAATAAAAATCAATGTGCATTACTCTGTAAATGTAAGATGGTGCAGTACCCCAAAGGTATGTCATAGATTTCCTTTAATGTTTATGCTTTTGCCTTTTTATTTTCATTGCTCTACTTCTTTGATTTCTATCCAAACAGCAACGGTTTGGTAAATGTTTGTAACCTTAATCTTTTTCTCATGCATTGATTCAAAGTAATGAATATAATAATCACCTCGGGGAGACACGACGGAATGAGACGCTTTACCTAAAGACCAGCCGAGGTGGATGCTGAAAACTTTTATGTTGCTCTGGAGAAAAAGCTGCTACTGTACTTAACCAGGCGAGAACTTTCATCATCACTGATGTTCTTTTTAAAACTCTTTATCATGCACTATAATGTATCTCTAAGAGCTTCTTTTACGATAAAGATTATTTTATAGTGATGGAGATTGTATTACTTTATGACGTAGCGACAGACAAACATTCGTCACGTGTACCGTGTGGTTGTTGTCTGCAGGTTATCAGATGTGTAGGTTTAAGGAAATGTTTTTAAGTTCAGCCTTTATACATCACATACAATGAAATTCTGTATTCTTCACATACCCCAGCTTTGTTAGTAGTCTGGGGTCAGAGTGCGGGTCAGCCATTATACGGCGACCCTGGAGCAGACAGGGTTAAGGGCTTTGCTCAAGGGCCCAATAGCGGTAACCTGGTCGTGATGGGGCTTGAACTTCCGACCTTCCAATCAGTAACTCAGAACCGTAACGCGCTGAACCACCACCGCCCCAAAGTGGACCTGTACAGACTTCAAGCCGCATAAATGGTGATAATGTGCAGTTTAACACTCAGTATTGATGATGGACTTCATCAGTCAGCCTAGAGGAGTAGATACTGTATCAGATGAGCAAACATCAGGTGTGCATCCGGTTGCTAAATGAAATTAAAGCGGTCTAACAACAAAAGTGACTCATTTGTGACTCATACAGTAGTTGTGAACATGAAAGAGTTTGTCAGTGAAATACATTCAAGGTCAGGGTGTTTAATGCCAGGCCTTCTTCGGAGCTACTTATACAGACATAAGGGTAAGACATGACACTCAGAGACACGGGACATCTAGACCTCATCAACAAGTGCCTGTAAATAATACATTCGTCTACGTCCCACTGCTAGACGCCTTGCACTTCATGATTAAAAAGCAATATATTTCCCAGCATGTGCTGTCTTGCAACCAGAGTAATGTTTCTAAAAAAAAATTTGGGATGGGACTTACTTTATATAACATGATTTGTTTTTAAATAAAATATTCTTTATATCTTTGTCTACAAAGAGGAATTTAAATCCAGCAAGGCTTTGGGTAGAAAGCAAGAAATTCCCAAGATTGGTCGTATTTATTTCATATGTTAAAATAAATACCCTCACCTAAAGGATTATTAGGAACACCTGTTCAATTTCTCATTAATGCAATGATCTAATCAACCAATCACATGGCAGTTGCTTCAATGCATTTAGGGGTGTGGTCCTGGTCAAGACAATCTCCTGAACTCCAAACTGAATGTCAGAATGAGAAAGAAAGGTGATTTAAGCAATTTTGAGCCTGGCGTGGTTGTTGGTGCCAGACGGGCCGGTCTGAGTGTTTCACAATCTGCTCAGTTACTGGGATTTTCACGCGCAACCATTTCTAGGGTTTTACAAAGAATGATGTGAAAAGGGGAAAAACATCCAGTATGCGGCAGTCCTGTGGCCGAAAATGCCTTGTTGATGCTAGAGGTCAGAGGAGAATGGGCCGACTGATTCAAGCTGATAGAAGAGCAATTTTGACTGAAATAGCCACTCGTTACAACCGAGGTCTGCAGCAAAGCATTAATGAAGCCACAATACGCACAACCTTGAGGCGGATGAGCTACAACAGCAGAAGACCCCACCGGGTACCACTCATCTCCACTACAGATAGGAAAAAGAGGCTACAATTTGCACGAGCTCACCAAAATTGGACAGTTGAAGACTGGAAAAATGTTGCCTGGTCTGATGAGTCTCGATTTCTGTTGAGACATTCAAATGGTAGAGTCAGAATTTGGCGTAAACAGAATCAGAACATGGATCCATCATGCCTTGTTACCACTGTGCAGGCTGCTGCTGGTGGTGGTGTAATGGTGTGGGGGATCTTTTCTTGGCACACTTTAGGCCCCTTAGTGCCAATTGAGCATCGTTTAAATGCCACAGCCTACCTGAGCATTGTTTCTGACCATGTCCATCCCTTTATGACCACCATGTCCCCATCCTCTGATGGCTACTTCCAGCAGGATAATGCACCATGTCACAAAGCTCCAATCATTTCAAATTGGTTTCTTGAACATGACAATGAGTTCACTGTACTAAAATGGCCCCCACAGTCACCAGATCTCAACCCAATAGAGCATCTTTGGGATGTGGTGGAACTGGAGCTTCGTGCCCTGGATGTCCATCCCACAAATCTCCATCAACTGCAAGATGCTCTCCTATCAATATGCGCCAACGTTTCTAAAGAATGCTTTCAGCACCTTGTTGAATCAATGCCACGTAGAATTAAGGCAGTTCTGAAGGCGAAAGGGGGTCAAACACCGTATTAGTATGGTGTTCCTAATAATCTTTTAGGTGAGTGTACATATTTACCTAAAACTGAATAAATATTTTAAAGACATTAAATCAGTTTCAGTGTTTTATTCTCAGGATGAAAACCGATATGGCACTGACAAAATATTAACAGTATTCATTGCAGAAAGCCAAGAGGCCTGTAGTGCTTCTTATTCTGATTATCTATGGGACACTTGTACAATTTTGTGGCAAAAAAAAATTAGGGTTGCATAGAATTATTAGATTCAGAGAATCCTACCGTGCAAATTATTCTTTTTGCAGAATCTGTTTGACAGACAAAGTTTTAGCACAGAACAGGTTACTCTAACAGTAATTTGACAGTTTTGTGTCTTACATAATGCATGATATTCTGTACGATTTTGAACATCTTGCTCTATAAATTTTTTGATTATAGTTATTTGAATATTAAAAAAGGCTCCCAAATCCCAAATATCAGGTTATTGCGATTCAGACTCAGTTTCAGTTTTAGTGTAATTTCAAATATACCTTGAATAAATCAAAAGTCTGGACCTCTAGACATTGTTCCTTATATGAAATTTGATATTTTTCATTTCACTTCAGACCCGAGATGTCTTAACAATAGAAGATGGAACAGAACCTGACCTTACACCACTTTCTTCGAGGTTACTAAAGTCAGAACAATCTCTGCACTAACGAATGAAATCATCTCAGCGTGTAACAACATCAGTCTGGGCATTTGCTGTGATTTATCCTTTTTAAATATATATTTTATATTTTTTTTCCTACAGAACTTTATATATTTTATTCAAGAACATGAAGGACTGTTGAAAGATAAAGTTTTATTACATATTACCCTCAATGTATCCATAAAACATTTCACTTCAGGCCATATGCCATTTGAAGCAAAACACAAGGTTTTTAAAAGTATCATTAAAACTTTTTAAAAATGTCTTAATATATTTGGCCAAACTGGTCCAGATAGTAGTTACTTTCCACTTCGACTCTGGGAGTCACTGAAGATATTTGGCGTGAGAGCCAGTTAAGGCAGCAGACATGAATGCAATGAACCGCTGTGAAGTTATAGCTGAAGGCATCGAGATTGAGGTCTAGAGTGACTCGCTTCACATCTTGGTGAAATGCTGTGGGGTTGAATTTTATACGGGTCTCACAAGACACAGACTAAAGCACTGGTCAAACGTTTGGAGCCACGTACTAAGTCGCTTTCTTTCTTTCTTTCTTTCTTTCTTTCCCTTTTTTACACTGTAGAACAATATGGAAGGCACAGAAAATATAAACACATACAGAATTATGTAATTAATTCAAATGAATCAATAATTACTCATATCTTATAATAACTCAAAGTCATCTCCATGGGGAACCACCATTAAACATTATGATGAAATTATCTCTCATGATGATTGTCCTAGATAAGGAAGAACCACTGACTGAAACAGATCACCTGCTGGATTTATAAAGAATTGCTTTGCTTTATTGATTTTAAAACCGAACTCATATTCTTTTTTTTTCTTCTTCTTCTGCCGGCTCCTATTAGGGGTCTCGCCACATCCATACACCTCCTCTTGTGCGTTTCTCTTCTCCTCCTGCCTGACAGCTCCATCTCTAATCTCATCTCCCTCATCCCTCCTCTGCACATGTCCAAACCACCTTAATCTGGCCTTGGGTAACTTTGTCCCCAAACCGTCCCTCCTGCACCGTCCCTCTAATATATTATCAAATTTACATGATAAAAAAAAAGAGAGAAATCATTCATTTTCTTGGGAGGGTGGTCTGGCTATCCTCAGGGTAACTACAGTACCCATAAGCCCCTCCACAAGCCTTGACACATCAATCATTCAGAGGAGTTTATTTCATATTTTGGATTACTATCTTTTGCATTGTTTTAGAGCGTGCAAAATAATAAAGCTTTGTGTGTCCAAATCTTAGACCCTAAGATGGAGGCCAGTGTTTTGTGGAATAACGCACACGCCTTCTTGTTGCTGAGCACGTGCTTTGAGCATGAACCTGTCTTTGATGAACGGCTTCATGCACTTTATTTTTCAGAACACATCAAACATCTATCATCACTCTCCAGAGCTCACGGCATTTCAGATGATTCCAACTGAAAAAGTTTCACATTGATGATTCACGCTGGTCGGCAGTTCCATGTTCCTCCAGACATTCAGCAGACTGATAACCAAAAGCATTAATATTAATGCCTGTGTCCAATATGTTCAATAAGGCTTAAAGGAATTCTCTGGTTCCACATTGTGGTGTTGTTGATGCTGACTGTGTGACATGTAACTCCAGACAGTTTTAAAAATATATTTATTAACTTAAAAAAAAAAAAAGTGGTTTATGTACTGTAGGTAGCACCTTCTGTTGTCATATAACTAACGCTTAGGTGTTGATATTGTAAGATTACACCTTTGTGAAAATCTTGATTTGACATATTCATGTGGTTTTCATCTACACTACTCACTCCAGTTTAACCCTACAGGTAGATTTCTTGTCTTTCTGTAAGACTGAGTCACCACATCAAATCTTAAAATGTTATTTGAGGATGTAATGTGGTAGGATGACAAATCCCACGGGTGAAGCATTGCAGGAGCGGCAGCGTGGAGCTTCCCAAGGGGGGAAAGCGCGAAAGCATACAGAAATTGTCAACAAAGGCTGAAGCCTGCGCGGTGGGGAACGCCGATATCTGCTTGAATACCTGTGTTAACAAGCATTCTGTCGTTCTTTTTTTTTTTTTATGGCAGTGTTTCAAAAACCTTAATATTTTCAGATAAACACTCTTCCATAATGATATTCTCAGACAAGCACAATGTGTTCACATTCTCCTTTCAGTCTGATGGATCCTCTCATGATAACTGGGAACAGATTTCCTTTATTCCTTTTAGATATTTTTTCCCCCTTTAGTAGAATCTTTAAAACTAAGAGTAAATGAATAAAGAGTGAAAAGCTTCAGAATCTCAATTCCCTTTAGTCCCGTTGTGTGCACACATCATTTTAATGGGCTCTGGTTGCCTTGGCAACAGGGCTGACCTGGTGTTGGTAGAAATCATGGTGCTCCAGCGCTTGGACTATAAGCCAGCCACAGGCCAGTGGTGGAAGGCGACAAGTCAGGTGTCTTTTATCATTTCTGCCTTTCTATGAACGGGCTTCATCGGATCAACGTGCAGTGAATGCACTTACATTAGTGTGATCTCAGGAAAGTGCAGAACGCTAACTGAACAATCTGAACAGACCGGCTGAGGCAAGTTCTTTGATGCTTGTCCACATGTATTTAGGTACACGCAATGAGGTAGAGAATATTGTTTAAAAGAAATAACATTCAATTAAGTACAGATAAAAACTGAATGCTTTAAATGCATGGCCAGCCCGAAAAGTATCCAGCCGTGAATATTGTAATATTATTGTAATATCATAGTTACAGTATTTTGTAATGATAAACAATGATGCCTCAGTTCCGCTCAAAGTAAGCTCCATGAGATCTCGCAAATGTGACAAATTGCATGCCAAAATCCTGCGTCAAAATTTCGGACACAGTAGCTTTTTGAATACTCATCCGTTTCTAGTTCTTGCATTGTACATACAGTATTTTTTTATTATTAATTAATTTATTTATTTAAGATTTTTCCCTGATTTTCTCCCTAATTTAGTGGTATCCAATTCCTCCCTGTCACTAGGGGGCAACCACTCAGTCGGGAGGGCCGAAGACTATCACGTGTTTCCACCTAACCACGTGACACTAGCCGAAAGCATCTTTTTCAAACTACTCGCTCATGCACCGTTGGGAGCTGCTTAACATACTCGGAGAACAGCGATATCCTGATTGGTTATAGAGCCGTGATTAATGTGGGAGCACTAAGTACCTCTCATCCCTCCCCTCTGAGAGAGCTCGGCCAATCAGCTCTCTCTAGACCTCCGGCTGCGAGAGGTTACAGCATCACCCGGGAATCGAACTCGCGATCTCCGGATGATCGGGCGAGCGCTTTACCAGGCCATCCAGAACGTGAATCACTTTCAAAAGACACTTGACCATCTTTGAAGTGTTTGTGCCACAACTTTTATTTGTGCCGCACTCATTGCATCGTCTCCAAAAGCCTGCTTTCTGGATCATCCGAATAGCGCGCTGCAAAATTAGATGCAGATTCGTTGTTTTACTCAATTTACAAAAAAAAACGTATTTTGTAATCGATGGCCACGCAGGACACATGCTCGTCCAGCACCCCGCTGACTAGTACAGTGAAGTTGTCATTGTTCACAGATGCTCATTCCAGGCCACTCTCCTCGGCTGCCAAGTTACATCAATGTCACAAAAAGTGTTCTTGTTATATTAACAATGGCAGGATGCTTTCTGCTCAGAGCTCGTATACTGTACTGAAATGATTGAAACCACACAGAGCTGAGGCTGGTTAAAGTGGCAAAAGACACAATGTTTAGCACAAAATGAAGAAAACTAACAAAAAAGCAAACTCTAGACATTGCTACACTTTTACACTCGTGAAGATTCACCTGAAAATGTTAGAACTGTATATGTTAGAACTGTTAGAACTGTATAGAACTGTATAGAACTTCCTATACCGTACTTTTGTTTAGATATTTCAGACATATTTATATAATATTGCATATTTCTTTCAATGAACTTCAAAGTGCAAAAGTTGAATTTATTGTGAAGTGCCTTTATGGTTCAGCGGGAACTGTTGTTATATAATTGCAATTAGTTTGGCGCAAAACACAGCATCAGGACAACTTTGTATTTTTGTAAGTACAGTAAGAATGACTTTGAAATGACTTTGACGACAGCAAATCATAATTTGACCTTAATATCAGGTGAAATAATCAGGTTAATATCAAGTTATCAGGTTAATAATATGAACATTTATTTATATTTATCGGTGCAAGTCAATGTCCATTTGCATAACGTCCAACCCTGCTTCATCCGTGATTTCTTAAGCTATAGCTTGTGTAGTGGGTTGAAAATTATAATTATCTAAAGTGGGCAGATATCAAATATATCTATATTTATATATATAAATATAAAAGATTTGATCACTCATACAAACGTAAAAATTTTTCAAGAGAAACAATGGTACACTATCTTTAAATTCATTACTGACTCTGATGTATTTTGGGGCGAATGCTGCAAGTGTTCTTCTTTGTTCCTCCTGTAGAGGGCGTTTAGCGCTTTTGAGACGTGGAATTGCGCTGCTCAGGTCAGAGTTCATTAAACATCACCAGAGCTTGCAGCATTTTCATGTGTTTGTCTCACTTTTCTGCAGGTACGGAAAAATACAGTTTGTTAACCCTTTTAAAATKACATTAACTGAGTCATGATGATTTCATTATCCATGTGGATGCATATAAATGCAATTTGTYCTGATTAATTGTCTGTTTGATACAATTCCAGTATCAAGTAACCAATTAGTGCAATTTGTGAATAGAGACACAGAGACAGCGAAATACCAACAAGCATGTACATAAACTGAGTTTATGAATGTTTTTGATAAGTTGTACATATGRATTGTAATTGCATAAATAAATAGATAAGTTAAATGCATGTTCTCTATAGGAGTTAAAGTGAGTGAGTTGAGCCAAGATGGCGGCAAGTGTATTTAAGCTAGAGCCAAGATGGCGGCAAGTGTATTTAAGCTAGAGCCAAGATGGCGTCGGCCGTGTAAAAAATAACGTGAAACAAAACGGTTTAAGGAGAAAGTAACAGTGGATTTCATGCTTTGTTTACAGTTGTGAACTGAATATGTGAGTATAAAAAAAGGGGTAACCTTTTGTGAATGTAATGTATGGGTTTACATTTATAAGAGAGACAGAGACTTTATTTGTACACATGGACAGTCAAAGACGTTTAGTTTATTTGAAATTTAGTTACAATATGGTACTAGAAAACTGTGTTCTTTTTCTTGAAAGTGAATGTACAATTCATGTTATGTTATAATCAAGGAATTGAGAAAGAATGCAGAGTTCATTAAACATCACCAGAGCTTGCAGCATTTTCATGTGTTTGTCTCACTTTTCTGCAGACGCTTAACAGTGGATTCTACTTACCCTTTCGGGTCTCTGCAGCCTGAGACGGGTAACACTTGCAGTGTACTGTATGTAATCTGAATTATAATATGGATGGTTATTCCTAACACAACTGGGCACAGAGATTCAGATGGAACTGTGTCTCAAAAAGCATCGCAGAGGCCACAGAGTTTCTGTTAAAAATCCATTTAAGAGAGGATCAGGTGGACATTTGACTGTGCCAAGGGTTTCATCAGTGTCCCTAAATCATTTATTCATTCATATCCGGTCATGTGAAGGTCATAAGGTTGCCCTCTGCTTTTATTATAATAAATTGTACGTGTGATTTTAGGTTCGAAAAAATATTTTCCTAAACATTTCATGGCAAAACTCCTAAGTATCAGGATTAGATGATGTCTAAGTGAATTCTCTGGGTATGTCAGAAGGATGACAGTCAGCTACCTCGACAGGAACGCTCTGTTCAACCACCACGTTTTCTACATCCCTTACACCTTCCATTATAGTGAGTTATTTTAACAGCCAAGTGCCTCTGGGTTTGTCAGACTGGTTTAATAATTAAAATATTTTTTCTTGCATTTTTTTTTTCTGGAATAAGAGTGTACTTTGACAACCACCCAACTATTTTCTGTCCACGTTTCCTCTGTTAAAGCTGAAACGGTATAACCGTCTATGATTTCAAATGTAAACACTTGAAACTATAACCTGGTGTTACAGGACTGTAAATTCAGAACACAGAACAGGACGGAATAGTACTTCTGTACTTTACAAATGATTACCACTTTACAGCTGCCTGTAATATTAGCTAGAAAGGTAGTGCTAAAATATTAACTAATTAATGAAAATATAAACTATTTAGTCTTGTATTTAGCAGCTGCAAATGGTCAGAGTACAATTAGGAAGGAAATGAACATAAAAATGATTTCAATCTCAAGATGGTATTTTTGGCATCATTAATGTCTGATTTAAAGCCAAAGTTAACATTTTTGATTGATTGAAAATTGAAATTATTAAAATAATTGCCTGGGGGACAATGAGCTCTACTGCCAGTGGCGCCACTTTTATGGGAACAGAGCCACAAAGCTGGCTGAAATACCAGAATGACATGGTTCCTCACAGGGGGAAGGTTGGTGTTATTTGAAATCTGGTTAATAGCTCTTTTTAAATGTTAAAATGTGGCAAATTATTACAGGTCTAAAGACTCATGTGATGCCCCAAAGAAGGCCATGTGCAGCTCAGACATATCAAATAATATCATTTACTGTACTTGAACATAGATCAGGTAACAGCGGCATGGTTGACGTAGCGGTTAGCACTCTGGCCTCGTACTGTACTGGTACTACCTCCAGGGTCAAGGGTTCGACTCCTTCCTCGGGATGTTCCCCCTGCACTATGTGGGTTTCCTTTGTAGACTCCAGTTTTCTCACACAGTGGCATGATGTAGTGTGTGGGTGTTTGTGGGTGTCTCCGATGGATTGACACCCTCTCCAGGGTGTACCCCCACCTTGTGCCCAAAGTCTCCAGTTTGGCTCCAGGCCATGATGGTACCATGATCTCCAGGAATGAAGATCAGCTAGTATGCAGGACAGGTAACAGGCACTTGATGGAACTCCTTCTCCCGAGTTCCTTCTCTTGTAGTCCTACTGGCTACATGTTATGACTCCAGGGCTCATGTAAGGACTTTAAACAGTTTAATGTTTCTGCTCCTTGTTTCAGCTTAATACCTCAATACCTCAGTGCGATACTATGTGTCTAGTGCAATGATTCCATTCATCATTACTTGTTACCTCGTTACCTTATCATTACATGTGCCCAATGCAATTATAAACAGACCCATCATAATTTTCCTACATGACGAGTGCTGTACAGTACTGTATGTCATGGTCTAGTGCAACAATCTCTGTGTCTCAGTTCATTACTCAACAACATCTGCATGCATTCAAATATGTTTCGTGTCCTACAGATCGAGTCTTGTTCCTATAGTCCTTTTTTAAGATAATAAAGATTTCATCTTCTACTTTAAGAAGCTCCTTCACCTTCTTTAATAATGACACCAGATGCAATTTGAAGGAGAGATTTTTTTTTTTTTACAGGTGTGTATGTAAGGAACTTGAGTTATTTTTCTGTAAGCTTCATGAGCACCTTTCCACCATCTGAATGAAGGATTTGAGGACGCCTCAGTGACGATGGACACAGCATTCCTCACATTTATGTAGGAAGCACTGATGTGAAATATAAGGAGATGAACCTCATAAACTTTAATCCCTACAGGAAATAAATGTAATGTTTTGACTACGGCTGGAACGTCATTAATTATTTCGAGTAGCTACAGTTTGGTTATATTTATAAATGAAAAACCAAAAAAAATTTAAATTGTAAATTTTAAAATTGATTTATGAACTGGAAGTGGACTAAATATGATGAAAATATATGAATCCTTATTTCTCCTCATTGCATATGTCAAAGTAGAAACGGTAAAGGTCCATAGGCCGTCTCATTATTATTCTGCAGGAGATAGCTTATTTAATATTAATCATTGCTATTGAGCAGGAAAAGTGAAGTTAGACCCACCATTTAAATGCCACTTACGGAAAGTTCTTGAGTCAGCATTTAAGACCATTCACATTCTGATGCGTCTTAGGAGTCAGGGTACGAGATTCTGCATCAATCATTCAGTATCTTCATTGACACTGGAAGGTTAGACGTGTCGATTTAAACTCTTTTTCCTTGTAAATTTGTCAACACATTCGACGCCGGGATGCTTTCACACAACATTACGAAGCCGAAAAAGTCACTGCAGACGTTTCTTAATTACCATCTGTTTAACCTTCAGGTACAAACTCTCATTAAAAACTTTCAGTGTCATTAGTTGAGACAGCTTCTTATTTTACTACCAGAATGTTGGTACTCATTAGTAATTACTGGCTTCAAGGTTAGAGCAATTTGCACAGGACTTCTGGACAATAATGCAATCAGCACCTTCTTGCTCAAATCATAATTAACCGAAATCTAAGCGAGACCCATCATTACTGAATCTAAAATATTCAATAAGGATGAGACGTGCTCGTGGAAGTGTGTTGAGTAGTTTGACATTTGAACCCAGGAAGCAGTCTCATATGCCAAATGGAGCGTAATAGTGGATCAATTTGCTGTCCATCAGTGATGCATTGTACTAACAGAAGACATTATGAAAATGCCAGTTCTACTAAGAGGTTGAGGGGGGGGGAGCGTAAAAGAGAGAGAGAGAGAGAGAGAGAGATGTAAAAGTATTTTTTTGTTACTGAAGAAAGGTAAATACAGTTCCACAGTTGATATGTAGCTGCCACGTGGTTGAAACAAAACAGGAAGAACGTAACAAGGATGAAGCAAAGATGCCACTGACCAGCTAGCAGCAACTCTTAGGGCCTTCAGTGATGTACGTGGCACAGACAAGAAAGTGTTGTGTGTTCTGACTGAAGTGTCATTGAGAAGTCATTGCATTGTTGCGACATCATGGTAGCTCCATGTCACATTGTAGAAGACCACATTAAGTTCACATGATAAACGCATTGGGAACCTGAAAAAAATGTGTTAGGGCAGTAAAAATGGGGTCTTTTCGTCTCTCCTGCATTGTTTTGGTTTGGACATTAAATAAATTACTATATTTTTGTTTGAGCATATCGACAATGAGGCTTTGCAATACATTAAAAGAAAACCAGGCCAGTATTATATGTATTAGTAGTACAGTATGCATTATACATTCACATCATGTTGAGGTCTGTTCAAAAACTTACAATGCTCTTAAATTAAACATAATTATACTTGTCCACCGGTTGAGTACATCAGTGGCCTATTTAGCAACTAATTTTAATCTACATGTTTTTGTATTTCAATTGTGATGTCTCTTATTATTTTTATAATTTATTTTTTTTAAGTCCATATAATCAATCTATAATTATGAATCTTGGAGGGGCATCATTTGCCTAATCTCTTTCTGACTTCTCTGAGTAATGTGAAACAGAAAAAAACAACCAGGCACTAAGGAATGGGAAATAAGTTGTCTGGTGGAACAGAGGGAAAGATCATTGATTTAATTACAAAAATGTGCTGCAAAATATGATGCAGAAAAATAACAGAAATGTTTTAATTAATTCCAGGAAAAGATCAGTCTGATCTACAAATAATTGCTAACATTTTCCTATTAGACTAAACTTGAAAGTGATGATCATCAATATTGGTTACGGTTAGTAATGACTGTATCTTGCAGCTGTCCTTATGAGAAAAGACAGAGGTACAGTATAATAGAATACAGAGGTCAGAGAATTCATCTTCCACCAAATTATTTTCAGATCTTGTTTGACAAGGTAAAGCTAAGTGCCAGGTAACATACTGACCAAGCAGTGACCACTTTGGCCCACACTGTCTATTTTTTAAACCTACATGTCTGAAATATATGGTCGCAAGCTTGATACAATCACAAAATTGGTCATTGTTTTTTGACCCAAGGGGCAACCTTTACGTCTGAAAGTGAAGTCAACATGGAAGCGCTGGAACATGCAGTTCCCTTAGTGGTCAGTCAAAGAACTGCACTTCCATGTTGGCTTCAATTTCAGACCTGGAGGTTGCCCCTTTTGTGATTGTCATGCGGGAGCTGGAGCCCATCCCAGGAGATTAAGGGAACGGGGCAGGGTACACCCTGGATAGAGTGCCAATCCAGCAAAGGGTGCACACACACATGCACACAATCACGCACTTGGGGATGCCACTTAGCTAATTAGCCAAATCTGCATGTCGTGATTTGGACTGTGCGAGGAAGTACCCAGAGGAAACCCACCAGGCACAGGAAGAAAATGCAAACTCCATACACACAGACCGAAGGTGGGAATTGAACCCAGACCCAGGAGATGCAAGGGAACAGTGATAACCACAAAGCAACAGTTGCTTGGCTGGCTACAAAATGAGTCAATCAGTATAAAGCACCATGTTAACATGTCCAACTTTACAACAGAAGTAAACAGACGTGTACACAAATGGTTTTGCACTCTGAAGCTAGATTTCCAACTGTATGGGGTGAATTATTTTATCTAACTCATCATTTAAAATTACATTAAGCCAGAAAATTATGCATAATTAGCTGTGCGGCTCATTTGATTGACAGCTGCAATGCAGATCACTTTAGCCAACTGAAATCATTTTAGTTTAACTTACCACTGGAAACGAGACAACGTGTAGGGCAACGTGTAGGGCATGGTTCAATCAAATGTAAAGTAGCGTATTAATTAAAATTAGCCACTTTAGCATTTTAGCTAAGTTAAAGCTAAGTCTATCTAGCTTGTGGAAACAGATATCAGAAGGTGTGTTCCAACAACATCTGCCCATAAGCGGTTTCTGGATTTACTGTAACTCCCATTTACTGTATGTTCTCCTTGTTCTAATAAGACCACAAACACCAACACATTCTAGCTCCAGTCCCACTCTGCCCTCATACTGTACATGCGCAGCTTTACCAGGACCATTTGCATAAGATTAAGGGCCCCTGGTCCACACCATCCAAAACTGTTCATTACATACCTGCTTCATGACGGGCCTTGCACCTGACCCCCCCCCCCCCCACCATCTTACAGATGGTGAGTCCACAAGCTGTTTCCACAACATCACTTAAGATCGAGTCTTAGCATTAATCTCTCTTTGTCACAGTCATTAGGTTCAACAAGATACACCACGATTCCCCACAATCTCTACCCACTGCAGGGGCTACAAAGACATGATGTAGATAAATTGTGTGGCTTATTTTTGTTAAATGAAAGACAATGTCCGGGAAAAATTCAATAGACTTGTTATTTTTTCGAGGTAATCCAGTTTAACCTTGTTTATCTGCCAGTGCTCTCTCTTATGATTGTAAAGGATAAAATGTAAAATAATTAATTTAGATTATGAATCGTTATTTGTCTTGAAACGTTAACTCATAAATAAAATGGTCCATGTTGACCTGTAATTACCTGCAGTGTCCTTGGGTATAAAAATGGTTATGTTTTTTTTAAATATATATATATATAGTTCTGTATGTTTCCGTGCTCTGTATCTTAAAACTTCCATTTTCTCTGCAAGTGCCAGCTAGAATAAGGATAGTCTCTATCATAGTCCTGTAGGCTGAGAGCAAGACAGAGTGCTCAAATAAACCCCACCACCAGTATACACCAGGCTCTAAGCCGTTGTTAGTTTCAGCTGCATTTTTAGCACTCACCCTTCCACTCTGAAACGACATTAGAACAGAAGACAGCTGAGCATTGATGCATGTCACTATGTTTTGCCTTACGATACAGCACTATAGCCTTAAGGCATATATAAATTCTCCCATGCAAGAAAAATGTGATCAGATTCTATCAGTGGTTGAGTTTATGACACGCTGTCGCTATGGTGCTGTCGGGGAAAGCTCGTGCAGCGGGCTGAGGTCCTGCTTCACCTGCAGAGGAATCATCTCCATTAAAAAATATTTGGCCAAAGGCATAATGAAGTTGATCGATGAGCCTTCTGTCTTGGGAACCTCACTCAAGAGTGTGAGAGAAGAGGGGTGAAGAGCTTATTTCTTTTTGGGGCTGATGGATGACAGGGCCAGAGGCGGCAGAAGGGAGGACTGAGGTTATGAGGACAGGAACAAACAAACAGGATGGAAAGAGAATGAATGTTTGTGGAAGTAGATTTCTCTCTTTCAATCAGTAGTGGGGAAGCGGCTCCGCAATTTGAACTTGTGAAAGTAGCTAACTGCTTAGGAAGAGGCAGAACTGTCTGAGCTGGTGATGAGAAATGTGCATTTCCCAGGTTTCATTTAGCCGAGATCTTCACTTTTAAATGAACAGCATAATTCAATTCCATTCAAACTGCAATTCAACTTCATTTGGATGGTGCTTCTAACAGTAGTCATTGTCTCAAAGCAGATTTTCACAATTAAAAAATATGGAAATCAATTAGAAAACTATTTTAAGCAAATATGTATAAATTATACATATTTAGTAAAACCCTCTGAGACGACAATAGAAAGAAACTGAAGAAGGAACCAGAACCCATCCTCATTTGCCTGATAAATCAGTCCGCGGTGTTTCTGTGTTCTATACTGTAGTATAAGACTAAAAAGGTCAATATGACTGAAAAGGTGTTGAAATCATTATAAAGTCAACATTTGCTGATAGTGTCTCAGGCACAGAACTGTTTGTGGAAATTTCAGTTCTATGGTCTTTAGCAATTGTAGTCACATGTCATCACGGAAAACCTGCCTGCATCACCTGAGTGCACATCGTAAACAGACCATATGGGGCTCCATTTGTCAAGAACTCCAACCAGAAGCAGGGATTCAGGGTGTGTCAGACAGGGCCGGAGGGCAGAAGGGGCTGGATCACTGGTAACTCACGAGTGCCATGTGTAGCTTGACAGAAAGAGAGAGACAGAGAGAGACATAGAGAGAGAGAGAGAGAGAGAGAACAGTTACTGTAGGTACTGTACGCTAGATAACACAGCTAGCACATAATGTATAAGGTCACTGTATATTTAGTGCAGAGTGCAAGCAGGGACTCTGGCAGGACTAACTTCTGTACAGCATAACTAAAAGAGAGAGAACGAGATGGAAAAACAGACCTGGGGCTCTGTGTAAAGTAAAGCAGCCAGTTACTTCACCATAATAGTGCGTACTGCAAGTCAGGGTAGAGGTACAGTAGCTCAGTGGGAAAGGCATTGGACTACGATTCCGAAGGTCCCAGTTTCAAACCACACGACCACCAAGTTGCTGCTGTTGGGCCCTTGAGCAAAGCCCTTAACCATCAAAACCAGTTGAGGTAAAAATAAATAAATAAAAAAATAAATAAATAAAACTGCTGAGAATTAAATAAATAAAATAAAATAAACTGCTGAGAGTAATTTATAAGCTGTTAGTTAGCTGAATGACATACATAAGCTATATTTCAAAGTTTTACAGTATAAAAGTCACATTCGGTTGCTGCTTATAGTTTTGCTGTAGTCTGTAGGTACTGTAGGTTTTATGACAATGTGTAGATACAAGTTTGATGATAGTGAAATGTACTGTAGCTACAGATAATAAATTAACATGAGCTCGGTATTGAATACAGTTTACATTCCAAATTTCTCAGAATTTTTGTTGTTATTGGTTTGCAGTTGTCTACATGCCCCCTTTTTTAGCTAATTAAAATTGGCAAAATATTTCAGAGGGTAACAGGGCCCTAGACTTGGCAAGACATTTGCACCGTTGGCTCCATCCATCCATCCATCCATCCATCCATCCATCCATCCATCCATCCATCCATCCATCCATCCATCCATCCATCCGGCTGCAGTGACCTATGGTTTTACACCAGCAGTCACTGGTATGTAAGGTTACTACATGCAGGAAATGCCAGTTCAGCCTTCATGCCCCCTTGATTTCTACTGTGAGGGGTAAACCAGTGCTGGTGTCTCAGGTCACACTAGATAAGTCAGTAATTGAATTTGTTAAGCCCTTTCACCATTCTCAGTTTCAGTCCAGACACTGGTTAATACACTACATCCCAGTGCTATTGTAAGGTCACCCAAGTGCTGCAGAATTCAGAAAGCTTATTTTTTCAAGATTATTAACTCCGCTACTCCGGGGTCGCTGTGCACTGGCTGGAATAAGGAAACATTTCCCGGGTTTGAGCTTGCAACCAGCTCAGATGTTCCCATACATTTAAAGTAATTGCGCTAGCGCTGAATGATAACTATAGGCAATCTCATAGCTGTGAAAAGGGTACGAGAATGACTACAGGCAGTCTGGGAGGATAGGCCTGATATTGTGAAGGTCTACAGCGTGTTTGGAGGCCTAGATGAATCTGAAGATGAAAAGGAAGCAGAACATCAAGACACTTTTGCCATCTGAGAGTTCGATACAGGCTTGTTATGTCCCCAAGCTTTCAAGATAGCAGAAGTACACCAGACACCTGTTAAACCTAGTGGCGCTATAGTAAATGCTACAGGAGCAGAAATCCAGAACATGACCTAATGGACCTAATCTGTAAAACCCTGCATCTAAGCATCTTGTAGAATCTGCAGAAGTTCATCTGGTTCAACTTTTATCTTGTGGAGCCTTTTATTTTTGCACATACTGTATTCCCTGACAACCAGCATTCCAACTACTGGTGTTTAATTAAATGTTTTGTAAAGTCATATTTTAGCATTTCTGGCCCATGCTAGAGTTTTTGTTATTTCTTTTTTTAAAAGAACTATTGAAGTCCTTGATTTATTAATCTTAATATAACTAGCTACTGGCTTTTGGGATTTTTTTGGGGGGGGGAAAAAACAGAATAGAAACTACAGTACTTTGAAATGAATTATTTATTAAGTAGTTCTTCACCAAATTTACTTAAATATTCTTCTGTTATTGTCTTCAATGTTATTCTTTTCCATTTGCCCAGGTTACAAACACCTCATGTATCTGTCACACTCATAAACATCGATCGTGGATGTTCAATATCTTCTTTTCATTACTAGAATCATGCACTCCGTCTAGCTGTAGTGTAATGCTGTTATTCTCCATTTACACAAATTACATTTATTGTACTCGATTCCTGATGGTTGCAGTGGTTTGATGTAAAAGGTAGTTTTGTCATATTTCGTACAGCTGCTGTGGTATTTTTAAAAAGCTCAGCTATTATCACAAGTAGCATCGGTACTCATAGCCAGCTCGCCCGACACTGCTCTCCATACCCAGCCTTATCATCTTACATTACACACAAGTGTTCCACTTGCAAAGAGTAGGTTTTTTTTTTGTAAGATAAAACAATTTCTTAATCATTTCTTATTCAAAAGCTGCAGACAGATAGACACCGTTCTACCTCGTCTTTATACCTTCATATTAAGGGCCATCCATGCCGACCTGCACTCGGTGTCTATTTTCTTCTCTTCCTCACCGTGGATGGAAACACTTCTGGTTGCAAGTCATGTTCTAACATCTCAGCTTTTATTTTTACAACCGTCATCTTCCAGTTCTGCTATAACACCTGCGGCAATTCTGATGAGGCTTGTGATCTTTCAGCCAATAACATGTACTAACCAATCAACTGCAGTTGCAAAAAAAAGTTTTTCTTTTACTAGTATTCTACTGTAGCTCACCATCATGTGTGTGTGAGGGTGGGTGATGTTTTTCTTTCTCCTCTGACCATGTGTAAAGTGCTTAGTATTCATGCCCATAGTTTTCCTCTGTTTTATATGTCATGGACTCAATGTCATGTTAAGAATTGGTATAAATCTTGCATGTGAGTGTGTGTAAAACCCTTCAACTGAAGACTTTATCCTCAGGCTGACTTTGTGTATATGCAGACCCTTTAAAAAGTGCACCAAGTACAAATGTGCTTTTCTTCTGCAGAGAAATGTATCTCTCAGTGTGCTCCTAATAAGGCATGCGTTTGACTAGCTTTGGATAATAAATCAGGTACATGGGGTTTCCCTTTTGACTACAAACTAATTAAAATTGTAGATTAAATGTGTCCTTAAAAGGATAAAGTGGTTCAAAGTGTTTAACCTGCTGGAACACATTCGCTTGGTGTGCTCCATATACAGTATACATGTAGCTAATATCGTCAAAGACAATGTAGACATTTAACTGTGCAATTAAGGTGTTATCCATTTGTTCGCAAGTTTTACTTCTTAAAAAGCTGAAAAGCTCAGGAGCAATATAACAGACAATTTTAGTGTTTGAGAGATTTATGAATTCTTCAAACTGAGCTTTTAATAGTCTGAGCTTTGCTTCATGCTGGTGCATTGTGGATGAGTGCCATCAAAACAAGAGCAAGACAATGAGCTAGTGTATTGTGATGTTATCATTGAAACCTCTCTTCTCCCTAATAGAGAAAACGGTGCAAGATTCTAGAGAATGTGTTTTTCAAGTTAAAGAACAAAGCAAAACACTTGTCTCGTTGGGCCAGTAATGTAGAAGTTGAGCTGCAAAAGCTCGTCCAGTGTAGAAGCAAGAATGGAGTAATAAAATCTCTTACATTCAAAAATAAATAAATAAAATAAAATAAATAAATAAAAATAAAATTAATTAATTAATTAATTAATAATAATAATAATAATAAATATAATAATAGTAATAATAATAATAATAATAATAATAATGTATAAATGTATTTAAATGAAGGAGAATTACCTCTAAAATGAAGATGAATGTGAGATGAGTAAGAATAGACATAACAACAACTAATAGTTACTAATGTTAAAAACTGGTATATTTACTGTAGGTTAAAATCAGAAAGTAATCATTTTAACCACTGCTAACATTATTTATTTAAACTTTCCCTTTCAATTCATTAAACACGTTCACGGACCGTTAATCTTAACATCGTTAACTGAACTGCCTGTGCATCGACAAATAAATATGGCACAAAATATTCACACTTTGCTGGAAATTGCTCTTAAAGATCAGTGACAATCTAATTCATCACCACATCATTCATCACCACTGTACTTCGGGAGTAGATATTTTTGAACTTTGAATATTTTGAAACAAGTTGCATACACTATAGAACTGGGCCTGTACTAGAAGTTCTGCTGCAGTGCTAGAGTGCAAAAGGAACATCATTCTCTTGTAAAATTAATGACCTCCAACCTCCAGAACAGCTGCAATAAATGATGAAAACACCAACTACCAGAATGTCAGCAGTGATCCTGGAGATCTCAACCAGAACAGAATTTCCAGACTGTTGGAAAAGAAATACTCTTTTCCTTGTCAATGATGTCAAGAGGGGCTCATTTTAGACTTGGGGCTAAGAGAGAGATCAGATCAGTCTGAGTGCGGCACCGAGGTCTACAGTACACCTGAACAGGTCAAAAGAAGTTGTCAGGACTCAGTCTGGCAGGACTCGCCTCGGATGTGAATTATTGTCTCTTATTATATATATTATATTATATTATCTCTGAAATAATCATGATGAAGGACGAGCCATACAAAGTCAAAAAAAACCAGCACCAGCAGCAAGAAATCTGGGGCACATTAGAGGGAGCTGTCAACAGAATAATAAGCTGACATGATGTGTGGCTTGCCAGGCTCAGCTTTCTCAACAGATCCACCGACTGTATGGCAAACCACCATCACCACTGCCTGTGGTAGAGCTCTGATAATAAAATGGCCAAGGCTGTACACTGAATCATCATACTGCACTGTAAACCCGGATAAGTTGGCAAAACTCAAACAATTTCCTAAATTTTTTAAAGTGATGATGTTTCCAATTTTAAGTAAACAGAACTATGAGTTTTTGAGTTTGTTGTACTCGTTCATATTAATCGTTCTTTACTTGCATTATTGCGGAGCCTAACTCATACTATTTAATAGCAATTATAATTAGTTTTTAGTTGTTGCAATTCAAATAAATTGTTGTTGGTCTTTCGGCTGATCCCAGCGATGGGTCGCCACAGCAGACGATCTGATCCACACACAAGCTCGGCACAGGTTTTACACCAGACGCCCTTCCTGACGCAACCCTCCCATTTTATCTGGGCTTGGAACAGACTCTTCATCCAGTTGTTGGGAATCGAACCCGGGGCCTTTCACATGTCAGGCGAAACCCCTCCCACTGAGCCACCAGTGCCCAATTGCCCTGATGACGTCAGACACAAAATCACTAGTCTGAAAGATTTTAAGTTGCTGGAACTTTAAGGTGACAGTTACTATTACTTAAGTACTTACAGTTACTTAAAATCTAATGTTATAGAGGGGAACATGGTCAAGTTCTGCAAAAACTAGCAAATGTCCTGGAGGCCTGGAGACAGGGAGACAATTGAGATGGATTTTTCACCTCTTCAGCAGCTAATTGACATCATCAGGAAATACAGAAAAACAATCTGGGGACAAGAATAGTCCTGACACTTGGGAATAGCTGGGACATGAGAGGAGACATTTTTCAGGTCAGCTCCCGAATGAAATGAACACAACTTCTCTTTGGCCTGGCATCATGCTTGAAAACTGACATTGTGAGAGAACTTACAATCCCACTGGATAAAGGTGTAAAGATAGCGTACAGTAAAAAAAAAAAAAAACCCTCAAGTAGTTTAAACTTAACAGCTTTGTGGAACAATTCGCCCAGAATTTGCTTGGGTCATACAGTACGTTAGGAGTTTATGGGCTAAAAGACCTGGCTGAGAAAGGAAACTTTTAGCCCTGGCTTTGTAGAAAAGTTACAATTCTCAAGGATTTTCAAGTAAAACGTTTGATGAGAATGGAGTCAGAGGTGAAAGCCCTGGTGCTGACCCACAGCTGCTCCAATATCGAAGTGAATGCAGTTTATTATCAATGTGCTGTGAAATTTCTAAGATACAGTAGGTTATATATGTTACTGAATCATGTAGTGCAAGGAACAACAAATCGCAAAAGGAGATAATATAATTAATAAAATGTAATTACAATCATTAAGGAATAAACAAACCGCAACTGAAATACTTCTTACTTAACACCAACCAACAGAAAGTTTATTCATATACATACACTTTACTGCATTGTTTTTAAATTCAATCATTAATTACAACCTGCCTTTTGTTATTAATGGTATTGGAGTATAAGTGAAAGTAAAGCATAACACCCCATTTGGGAATTCAATTATTATAAGGATTATAATTGGTGTAACATTTTAAGATGAAAAGGCTGGCAGTTGTGGCCGGGGTGAAATAAAGGAGAAGACTGTGCCAATTTACAGCGTCAATCCTCATTTAAAAATCATCCATCATGGCTTGTTTTACACCGAGCATGGATGAAGTGGATATGAAGTTTTAATTAGAAAGTTGTGTGTCGGAATTATAACCTGAGACTTTGACGGCCTGCTTTCCTTACTTTTCTGGATCTCTGCCCAAACGAACAGCTGTTTTATTTTATTATTTATATATCCTGTCACGTTTGGCTTTCCCACACGTTTTGTAATGAAGGATAAACCTTACTGTATATTGCATTGTTTATATGAATAGGATAAAGTGAACTATGTTCTTTGATTTACTAGGGGAGTTAAGTGTTTAATGCTGTGAAAGTGACTAGAGAAGCGAATAGACAAACTAGCTACGGTTCAAAAAAGCTGTTTCACACGTACTGTTAATTTACTGCCTTTATTAAAAGGGGTACAGATTTATAAGCTAATTGTGCATTTCTTCATTAATCAGTTATTCTTCATTATTTGTTCCTAGTTGCATGAATCTATACAGTATAAATAAAAGGAAGGTTTTGTCTGTACATTGGTCAGAACATGCTCTTTCAATGATATCTTTAGGTTTCATACATTAGTGGACACGAAACCAGTCTCAGAAAAAGTTCTGTCTTTATATCTGTATGTCCATGTGTCTGTATGTCTGTCTGTATGTCTGTTCAGCCGGATTATGTCACAGCATCCTGCAAAACTGGCTTGATACTGAGACTTTGCCAGTCCTTAAGTGTTTGGCCGAAGTTCAACCTGCACCGTAGATGAAGTATTTTGTTTTAGTAGAAGTGAAGTCATGAGCAGTTATGTGCCAGATTATAAACTGTAAGTTTTGAGAGCACACTGTGCTTCTGTGCATGTGTCAAACTGTGGGCGTGTCCTAAATCAACCACTGGACAGAATTGGATGAAAGTTTTAAAGTACTTACTGTACACATCGGCCTGAAGTTTAACCTGCACCATACTGTAAGTGAAATCTAAATGTAGAGTAAAAGTGATGTTATGAACAGTTATATGGTGGATTTAATAATCTACTTTAAAATAATCTACTAATGCGCTACTGTCTCAATGTAAACAAACACCTGCAGCAATAGATATTAATGAGAAAAGATAAAGTGAATATTTTGACTGGGATTAGTTCATATTTTCACTTTGGCTGAAATAACAGCGCTGAAGTGGTAGAAGTGAATTTTAACACGCTGGAGTGGTTTTAAGACAAAACTTCATCTTTATCTGATCGACTTTTTCCATTTCTCATCTGTGATTCTCTCTCCG
>QMIH01001519.1:28796-47316 GCA_003987875.1 Clarias batrachus | reverse complement strand
CACACAGAGTTCTAGCAGCAGACACATCTCTAGAACAACTGTTAAGAGGAGACTGTGTGAATCAGGCCTTCATGCTAGAAGATCTGCTAGGAAACCACTGCTAAGGACAGACAACAAGCAGAAGAGACGCGTTTGGGCTAAAGAACACAAGAAAGAACACAAGAAAGAAAACTCGCTGAATGAGAAGGGGTGTCCAAACTTTTGGTTTGTACTGTATATATATTTTTTTCTTTCTACAGGGGATGTATATACATTATGTATGTGTAATAATGCAATTACAGAAATCCGAATACTCCACCCTGGTAATTTCACCAAAGGAAATATGGAAAGGATAATAAAACGGCCATCAATCACACAATTCACGACAAATCAAATGCTATAATATTCAGAAAATTAATATTTAGAGCTGTGGCCCATACATATATGGGGAGAAAGGATAACTAATGGGTGAAAGGTTTCTCAAAAGAATCCTATTACATGTGCACACACCTTCACACACAATACCAGAGTCAAGGACGATGATGTACAAGTGATGAAAAGGGGAAAGCACAGATGAGAAGAAACAGTCCCTCCCTTTTACATACTCAACTTCTAAAAGAAATACCTACAGTACAGTACATACTTACAATTAATAGTGACACAATCTCAAACTAAAGACAAAATGAATACAATTTTGAACAGCAGTCCAATAAATGGTATCACACCAATGATAACCTTTAAAAAAATGTAACAAATGAAACAATGAAAATAAAAGCAGATCCATACTAACGAACAAACCAGCAAACAAAGACAACAAACACAATAATGAACAAAACCAATAGACCAGCGTGAGGAAGTGGTCTGTTTAGAGCATCTTGCATGAGAGGCTGAGGGGAAGTAATGGCAAAGGTGACAAGACGGCCTTTCAAGCAGAACCTCGATGCTAGAGCCAGGGGGCGTGGCCTGTACTGTCCAGATCACACCAGAGGCTTATTGAGTGGCCTCACCAGCTCAGTCGATGTCTGAGGCAGAACAGGGCGGCTCGCACTGGGCATCAATGCCACAGGCTGACTGAGTGAGCTCCCAGGAGACACCTACAGTAAGCCAGAGGATGATAATTGCAGTGGTTTAAAAGGGTTGGGCGCCAATGGCAACATGGGACCACAACCACCGTACACCGCATGTTTACATCATGCACCAAATCACATAATCACAGACATCTGAACGATCTTCTTCTTCTTTGTCTTTCGGTTGTTCCTTTTCAGGAGTCACCGCAGTGAATCATCTGCCTCCATCTAACCATATCCTCTGCATCCTCTTCTCTCACACCAACTAACGTCATGTCCTCTCACTGCATCCATAAATCTCTTCTTGTGCTGGTCTTTCTCTAGACCTCCTGCCTAACAGTTCCAACCTCAGCATCCTTCTATCTATATATATATATTCACAATCTCTTCTCTGAACATGTACAAACCACCTCCTTCTGGCTTGTTAATAAAAATATATATAATAAGCACTAGAATGTAAGTCAAGTTTAATCACAAATCACACTCATTGTCTAGTGTCTGCTGTAAGTAGTGCAATTGTCAATTGTCTTATCCATCTCTCTTACATTTATGTTATGGTAATAAACATTTATGTTTATTATATTCTTGGTGTGTGTTTGGTGTGTGTGGAAATAACACATAGTCATAGTCTTCTATCGTCTTGCACACCAGGTTCCGGGTTCGATTCCCTCCCGAGGTCTGTATGCATGGAGTTCTGCTCATGCTTGGTGGGTTTCCACAGGGGACTCCGGTTTCCTCCCACAGACATGCTGGTTAAGCTGATTGGCGTTCCCAAATTGGCTGTAGTGTGTCAATGCTTGTGTGTATGTGTGTGCCCTGTGATGGATTGGCACCCTGTCTAGGATGTACAGCCTTGTGCCCAAAGTGACCTGGGATAGGCTCCAGGCCCCCCTCCGACCCTGAATACAGGATAAAGTAAGTGAGTGAGACGATCAGTAAGTGAGTGAGTGACACGTGTCCTATACGTCTTCAAACTATGTGTGACAGGGAGAGCAAAACAAAAATATGAGAGAAATTCATCATGCAGTAAAATTGGATTATTTGTGAATTTAAAAAGCAAGCAAACTATTTATTAATGCCATCTTTATTAGAAGACAATATTTAAATAGTAAACTGCTTAAACAATAATCAATGCTCATTCGTTTATGCAAATATTACACTTTAATTACAGGAGCTGATGGCTTATTAGATGCAAATGCAATAATGGTCAATAACAATGATGCAAATTGTATCCCACCAACATGTTTGCTTGAAGGTCAGAGCTAGAAAATTAATTGTGGCTTTTTCCTGATATCTGTCCAAGTCATTGAAAGTCTTGTTGCAGCATGGAAATGTATGATAAACATGCCATTAGCATCAATTTCATTTATCTGCAAAACCCACATGAGCCTCTGGAATTGCTGTATTTTTTTTTTTATTATTATTATTCTTAGGGTTTTTGTCTATGCAATTTGTCAAATGTATTTAACCAGGCCAGTCCCAACAACACCCAGTCAACTCAAGTGAGAAAGAAATAAGGGAGCTTGTGTTAAGTGGCCCTTCAGGGCATTTCCATGACAATTCCTTTGCAATTTCCATGACAACCAAATTTTAATCAGTGTGAAAGCTATAAGGGACTTGGTGCAAGAAATTATCTCATTTTTTATCTACTAGTTGATTTGAGAAATTAAGAAAAATATTTTTTTTTCTTTTTTTTTAATGTGTTCTGTCAAGAAAGCAGGTCACCGTGTGAACAGTAAACTGACCGAGCAGCACCGTTCACGTTGTGTTATTGCAGTTTAATATTTTATCATTAAAAAATTTAATCCTCATGATAAGTGATGCCTCCATTCACCATGCTGTCTTACCGTATACTGTACATGTTACTGTATGTCACTGCACTACAACTCAGCTGTCAGTGTTGCCCATGGAGCTCACCGCTTCATAAGCTGACACACATGCACAAAAAAAAAAAAGAAAAGGGTTCCCACTGTGGACACACATGATATGATACACACATTTGGCACAAAGTTAACACCAAATTCTCTTCCTGACACAAATATCCCATTTTATCCAAGCTTGGGACTGATGCTAACGATGCCCTACATCCCGTCGCTCGGAATTGTACCCAGGTTTCCAACATTGCAGATGAGATGCCTACTGTACCACTGTGCCAGCAAAATAAATAAATAAAAACAAGTTTTAAAAAATTACCTGTGATTAATCATGTCCACCAGTCTTCTTTTACACTTAAGTTCTGGGTAACTTTAACTATAGAGTTTCTTTCTTTCTTTCTTTCTTTCTTTCTTTCTTTCTTTCTTTCTTTCACATCCGATTGCATATAATTACATAAACTATATATTTTATTTATTTACTGTAACAAAAAGACAAGATTATGAGTATTATGAAGACTATAGCAGGGGACAGAGCTTGCACTCTACACCAAATATACATTCAATTCAATTCAATTTTATTTATATAGCACTTTTAACTATGGTCCTTGTCTCAAAGCAGCTTCACAAAATTATAAGAAAATGTACATTATGGAAGTGTGTGTGAGAGAGAAAAAATGTGTTTGGATAATAATGAGACTTTCTCTGATGAGCAAGCCATGGCTGTTGGCAACGGTGGCCAAGGAAAATCTCCCTGAGATGGCAATGAGAAGAAACCTTAAGAGGAACCAGACTCAACAGGGAACCCATCCTCATCTGGGTGATAACGGATAGCAGGGATTATATAACAACATCATGTGTGTTAGGCTGCTGGAAGTTCAGTATAACAGAAGTTGTCTAAGTTAACACAGAGTCCAGTTCAGCGCAGGGATCACAGGTCAGCAGGTGCAGAGGGCAGATGGGGTTTGGATCACTGGGAGCTCAGGAGCAGCATGTGTAGATCCAAACCAACATGAAGCAGAGTCCAGCTGGAGGTGGTCCTTCTCTGGATGCCTCAAGATCCTCACAGGGTTGGCCTTTGTTTATTGGAGATGGCACAATCTGGGATTGGTAGAAATACCCGTTCAAATATACATTATGTGACTGTGATCATAGCTAACCATCCCTATCTCTCTATCTCTCTCTCTCTTCGTTCAGTTCTGCTTATGTCCTAGAAATGGTAAGCTGATAAAATGAGGGTGTGATGTTCCAGTCTAGTCTGTATTTTATAACTTTTTTATGGGGATGGTGTACACGCCTAATAACCTCAATGTTATATAAGTTGAATCTCTAAGAAACTTTAACAATGAAATTTTTTTTAAATTAAATGTAGTTAATAATAGCACTAAATTTATCCACAACTGTTAACCCTTTATAGGTTGCCAGACTCTTACAAAGTACTCAATTTAGAGTCTTGTTAGGATCTAAGAGCGACCAGTTAATATCTTTCACAGGGAGTTGGGTTTGCTTAGTTTAACTGCTGTTCTGTATCATTTTTTTTGGGCAGCAGTTATAAGATACATTAAACTATGCATGCAATCTGTTATTAAGTCATATATAGTCATGCATAAGTAAAACGCTATGCATAAAGACTAAAAGATATTATGGTTTTATAGCCATGGAATAAATGGCTATCAGTTTATTCCATGAAACTGAATAAACTGACTACTGTATATGCTCAATGTGAAAACTACACATTAAGCCCATGCATTTGTTTTTACTTTACTTACTATTACTAAAAAATATGCTGATTTTATAATAACTATAGATGACAGCCAAATGTAAAAAGTATTTTTTCTTTTGTTTCATGTGTTTGTATGTAAACACCTCGCTGTCACCCTGACATGAGTTTCTTTAATAACTGTTTCAAGCGTTCCTAAATTAGATCAAATTGTTCAGTTTACAGTACATATTGTTAGAATGTAACCAAATCCCACATTTAATTTCTGATCTGAAAAACATGCAACATGCTGCTATTATAATGAAAAGAAGTCCTTAGCCAACAATCTAAATAATTAATTTGCTCAAGATTTTCTTTTTTCTTTCTTTCTGAAATGCATTGATCTCTTTTCATGATGTGTGTGTGCAAAGAGAACAAGCACAAGACACAAACAAAAATATGAACAAAAAGGAAAATTACTTGCTGTGTGATACTGTTTGCACTGTTTCATATTAATGCATGATTGTGCAAATTTGTCTTTGAAATGGCAGATAAATTTTCAGAAATTTTAGGCTTTTTATGAAGGAGGGTTTTTTATGATTACGCCTTATTACATGCACAAGCTTCATATTGTACTGTGGTCAAATTTTATCACAACCACATCATTTCAAACGACAGATCTACACAATTCAATCCAATTTTATTTGTATAGCGCTTTTAACAATTGGCATTGTTGCAAAGCAGCTTTACACAATCAAAAGAATTATTTAAAAAATCAAAAATTTGTTTTCAGATATTGTGGCACACCAGTGAACATGGAGAGTGACCATGGAGTTCAGATCATGTCCAGAGTCAGAGTCTGGGAAGGTGGCTTCGCTCTGGGATCGACTCCACCAAAGACGCCATTGCAGTGCTCGGCTAATTGGGGTGACTGTTGTTGATGTGATATTATTGCTTTCTAATAGTATGAAGGTTTCTGCTCTGCTATTTTTCCGGTCGTCCCCTGGCGCTGGAAATATTTTCTTTCATATTTTAATGAAAGAGAGGTTTTAATTTGGTCAAAGTAAATATAGACCCATTGAAAAATAGGAAATGATATTTAACAAAAGAAAGTTGGAAACCCAGGGTTACCATTAAATGTTCAACCAGCCAATTACTTTTACTGCAGGCTACAATAGTCTCAACAGGGCAATTTCTGTTGCTTCATTAAACTTAAATGCAATAATTTTTTTAAGGCACTCAGAGTGATAAAATGCTTTTTTTTTCTTCAATAATTGGTGCAGTAGAGAACTTGTATTAAAAGCATAAGTTTTTTTTTTTTCATTACATGTGCGAAATTTAGCCAGGTAGCTAGACATCAATACAGTTTTAAAATTGTACATGAAACTTTCCAACTACCCTGATGGTGATTGAGCACACTTAAAAAAAAAAAAATAAAATAAAATCTGTGTCTGGGAAAAATGAAGGCACGAGACACTAATGTTCAATACAGAGGTCGAGTATAAAAACAGATCTGACATGCATTTGTTAGTTGAGGGAGATGCTAGAAAATGTTTCTGTGCAGAAATTGGAATATGCAGAGATGCTGGGTGATGAGAAATGGTAAGCGAATCTAGCATACATAGAGGATATTTTAACACCTAAGAGACCTTAAATAAACAAAAATATTCATAATTGCCCTGAAACTGAAAGGACTCGTATTCTCGTTTGCTCTCTGGCAGCAAAAGGTGAAAAAATTGGACATTCAAAAGCTCCTTCTTTTCATAACATGAGAGCTATGTATTCATCTAGCACTTTGTGAAAAATTATTTCTTGACATTTGTAAAGTCTTGACAGAAACTTGCAATTTATTTCACTGTATGTTGTTACATGATGTTTTTTTTTTTTCTTTCTTTCTTTCTTTTACTGGGATTGTGATATATTCCAGCTTCTCAGAAATAGACGGTTGTAACACCCTAACATGACAAAAGCAGCTGATTGAAATGAAAGAGGATCGTGGCTTCAAAATGAAATTCAATTATCTCCTTTTGGCCAGTTATGCTGCCTAATTATTGAAATTCAATTATCTTCTTTTGGGTTAACTGCGTATCCAACCATCAAAGATAGTGTGGTTTAATCGTTGCTTATATTGCCCCTGTGAGCTTAACTTGTAATTCTGACTTACATAAAAAGGATAACTTGACCAAAGGCTCAGAAAAAGTAAGGAAACACTGCATTAGAAGATGAAAGTATAAATATCAAGCAAATAGTGATATTGCAAATAAGATCCCAGCTATATATTTTCTTAGTCTTTAATGATGTCTATGGCTCATATCAATAATTAGAATAAAAAGAGTTTCCATAGTTCAGTTTAAAACACAGTCACATATGATTATAAATTACTGAATAACATAACTTAATAGCAATCAGGTCTTTAGTAATGAGTTTCCATTTATTTCACTATAATTATTTAATACTGTTCTAGATCATCATTACCTACAGTATTCAATAACAATACAGTACCATTTAATCATAAATACAATAGTCTCACTTTTTCTTTTGCTTATATCTTTACAATTAAAACACACTTCCTAGTCAAAAATATTCGGACACCTGGCATTTACTGTACAAATGTTTGGAAAAGAACTTAACTGTCCTACATAAGATCCCTGGACTTTCCCACAATTAACACCTACTGGATGAACTCCATGTATACTCTAGGCTGTCTCACCCAACATTAGTACCAGACTTCAATAACGCTTTTGTAATTAAATGGACAAATGATTGTGGCCACACTGCAAAATCCAGTGGAAAGCTTCTGCAGTTTTTTATAGCGAGGAGGAAAAACTTGGAATGGAATGTTTAACAGCTATATATGGGTACGATGGTCAGGTGTTAAAAATGATCATGGGTATGCTTTTTTTTTCCATTACACTACATTATATTTACACATATAATAAGAGGAACTGGGGTTGTTTTTTATTCTTTAGTTTATGTTGATCAATCTTTCTGCTAAATGAATCACTATAAGGCAAAATCAAACAGTATTTAATAGTTCAACCAAAGTCAAGTATAAG
This sequence comes from Clarias batrachus, assembly GCA_003987875.1. Taxonomy (NCBI): domain Eukaryota; kingdom Metazoa; phylum Chordata; class Actinopteri; order Siluriformes; family Clariidae; genus Clarias; species Clarias batrachus. Next base: position 39,644 of record QMIH01001519.1, on the reverse strand, counting down.
CATGTACTGTAAGCTCCAGTTTCCGGTGTGACACACAGAAAGGGCTGAAATCAAAAGGGGAGGAAGGCATAAAAGGTCTGAAGCCTGAAATCTGAAGGTCTGGCATTAAAAAGAAGCGATACTAGGAATGAGTGGCACAATGCCTTTGAGCATAATTGACATGACAAGGTGCTCAGTCCAGCAGGATGTGTTGAACAGAGGCTACAATGTCTGCCCTCCTCCAAGAACTTGGTTTACACTCACTGTCTGGCCATTTGACTTAAATGAGAAAGGGCCCTCAAAAACTAGCTGTCAGAGTCTTGGTCTGATAAAACATCTGAGGGTGGTCTTGGTATCCACTTTGTCGAGGGTTGCTTTGGTCATGTGCAGGACAGCAGGTATTGCCCTTTGCTCCTTGTTGTAAGAACAAACCTGACAGTTTGCTATATACTGTAGGTTCAAACATCTGTGGGCATCAAAAAACCTCAATCAGAAATGCAGAGGCCATGTGACCCCTGGATGAGCCACAAATGGTGAGGCAGATCCCCACTCCTACATTTTATGAAGGTGGGAACAGAGTCTACTTGGAGAACCGCCACCCTTGAAAATAGCAGATTCCATCCAGCAAGCTAGAGCTACATTTCAGGCTATTACTATGAACTACTTAATCTATACTACTCAGACTATAGTTCTTGGAGTGAAAGCAGAACTGGACATTGGTCCTGAAGTTCTTTGAGCCTGGTTTTAAATAATAGCACAAAATCTAACTGTGCAAAGAAGATTTCCTACCTGGCCTGCTGGGGCTTACAGTTATTGGCCTCATGAATGTAAGCCAAATTCTCTTGCTCCTGGCAATATAGACAAGTATGCTCCAAATGCATGGGCTGGACACAAGCGGCTGAGAAATCTAAACGGGATGGAGAGAAGTAACAAATGTGGAGGCTGGCTCGAGGCTGTTGGGCATGCTAAACGTCAGGGTTCTCAGCGGGCACAAGGAATCACAAGGGGCCAATTCATTCTTTGTTTTTTACTTGGGCCCTGGTGGAAAGCATTAATTCAAATGTGTTCTATTCACGCCAGAGAGCAGAACTTTCAGTAGCATGGTCAGTCATCTGCCTTTTCCCATGGTGTGTACCAAACAGGCTAGGGCCAATCTCCTTTTTGCAGAGCAGGTGATCAATGGTAGAATGCATGGCTGCCAAGAGCTGGCTTGCAGGAGCACACAAATTAGGCTAACTCTACCAGACTGAACTCTACAGACTGCAATCAGGCAATTGCACATCCTGAGAAAAGAGAACTTATGTAAGCCACCTTAGCCCACTCTTTGGAGAGGTGCTCAAATTCTGACATTACCCTCAGTTTCTGTTGAATCTTTTCAGAGAGGGCAGGTGGGGTTCCACTTAAGAGGCATGCTCAGCAGGCACAAAGGGCTGAGTCAGGGGCTAACTGTGCTTCAGGAGGAACAGCCTGCAGAGCTACAATTTCTGCAAATCCTTGCAGTAGAGACAAAACACCTACTGCATCAGCAAGAACATTAAAATCAACTGATGAAAGTTGTTTAGGTCCAGTCCACACTAGAAGTATGGCCAAACTAGATGTCTGAGTAACTGGGAGTCACCTACTTGTTAGAGAGAATGAGAAAGAGAAAATAAATAGTAGGAAATGAATTATAAATTATAAGTAACAGACTCTATTTAAAACAAGTTAATATAAGTATAGAAGAAGGATAGATTGGACTTTAGTGGTTATGTACTTCCACTAACCCATCGTCTATACAGGGTCGCAGGGTGCTTGGAGCCTATCCCAAGACTTGGGGCAAGAGGCGCGGTAAACACTTGGGGACACCAATTACCCTAATTTGCATGTCTTTGGATTGTGAGAGGAAACCAGAGCACCTGGAGAAAACCCACTATGCATGGGGAGAACATGCAAACTCCATGCACACTGACTCAAGACAGGAATCAAACTCAGACCCAATAGGTGAAGGCGACAGTGGTAACCACAATGTCACCGTGCCACCTTCTTCCTATTAGCTTTGCCTTATTTGCAATAAGTGGAAAATCTAATTTGCTTGTTTAAGCCCAAAATAGCAAAAGTAAAACCAGCATGTTTTTCCTCATGGTTACTTTTTTCATAATAGGTTGATCTCCCAGATTGTAAAGGGAGCTTGGTGAGAGGTTGCCATAAGAATGGCTACAAGTAAAAAGGGAGTGATAAAAGGTCTGAGAAACCAGAAACCTTTTATTTTACAAGGAAATGAAAAATTGAAGTGAGGTCAACCAAGTGCAAAAGTATGCCTAAAGTATAACTGGCCAAGGTTTTTTGCGAGAACTCTGAAACAGCAGCTGAGTGCCTGAGAGCATGTGGAGCATGTGGAGAAGCCATGTGGACAAGTGTGCCTACTTATTTTCGAGCAGTCTTTTGCCTCCCTCTGGTGGCCAAAACTGGCCTTGCGGATGATGCAGCCCCATGCTGGGCTGTTACACTGCATGCAGTTTTGATGTACTGTATTTGAAGGGGGATTGCATTTAATTTACATTTAGCTTTCTTGGTGCACTGACTGATCATAAAACATCATCTCAGGATTTTCACCCAAATGCTTTGATATTTATGAAATCAAAAACAGATTCACCAGCCACATATTCTCCTAATGACATAAAATATATTACAGACAAATTTATAGACAAGCTTTTCTGGACATTATGTCTACATTTTAATTTTCTTTAGAATATCAATTTCTGTTGTGATCTTATTCATCTCCAAGGAGAATCTCAGCTTCATATGTCTTCTCCATAGATTAGATTGTCCTCAACTGGTTGTCTAGATAACAATGCACCATCTCTTGATCCAAAAAGAACTCAGACAGAAAAGACTTTTTCTAAGTCTTCTGTGGCTGTGATCATAAACAGTGTTCTAGCTACAGCATGCCCTTGTTTATTCTCTGGAATTTCCTTGATAAATCAACACCAGCACAGCAGAGACACCGGGCATCAGTCAGCCAGACAGTCAGAGCTGTCGTACACACAGAGTCAACTGCCACCTACTACCTGCAATTACCTTTCCCAAACACATTTAAACCATTGATTAGTGCCTGACACCTGTCACACTGCCAGTGCCAGGTCCTTGCTGTGATTGATTCTGATTGCAGTCATGGAGAATGTGTGAGCTACAATTGTAACAGTGGGAGGCCCAGGATTCAGTGTTCAGCTGTCTTTCTCTAATTTTAGTTATAATTTCCTCTGGGTTTCTGGGTTTCAGCTCCATTATAGCGTTATAATAACAGTAATATATACACTACCGCTCAAAAGTTTGAGATCACATAGAAATCTTATTGTTTTCCAAGGAAACACACATAAAATTAGTCTGAATAGAATATATAGCACAAGACATGCTGACATTGTCAGAGTTAGAAATAACCACAGGAATTCAAGCTGTTGATTTTTTAAAGATAATCTGGTGAGATTTCATCCTATGCGTCCTGAAGCCAGTGCGTATACATTTTGGCCAGTTGAATAGTTAAGGTGTTGGACTGCAGACCAGGAGGTTTCCAGTCCCACTCACAAAAGTGAGCGCACCCTTCTAATTTAAGGAAAAATTCTAGTATATCTTCTCAAACAACAATGAAGCTTGGATATATTTTAGAGTAGTCAATGTGTAGTTTGTATAACAGTATAGATTTACTGTCCTCTGAAAATGACTCAGTACAGCCATTATTGTCAAAATAGTAGGCAACATCGTGCAAAGTCACCAAATGACCTATCCATCATGTTCTCCAAACCTGAACCCTATTGAGCACCTGTGCGGCGTCCTCAAGCGGAAGGTAGCGAAGCGCAGTGTGTCTAACACCCAGCTGCTCCATGATACTATTATGGAGGAATGAAAGAGGATACTAGCAACAACATGGGCAGCTCTGGTGAATTCCATGACCAGGAGGATTAAGGATGTGCAAGATAACAGCGGTGCTCACAGAAAATATTGACACTTTAGACACAGTCCTGACCTGTTCAAGTGCACAAGTTGCTGCTGGGATCCTTCATATATTATATTATATTATATTATATTATATTATATTATATTATATTATATTATATTATATTATATTATATTATAGTCTGTTTAAAGCTGAGAGAACTGGTGATAACAGATTGATAACATCCATTTTATGGTATTTGGTATTTCTGTATTGTTGGTGAAGCTGATGTCACTTGTAGGCTTTATAAATTTGCACATAATACAATTGTATCTAATTTCTACATTATAATGAATGCCTTTTGTAAAGCAAGATGTCTATATTTTTCTTTCTGATTGTTCTTGTAGAGTTTGTATAGTAACTCAACCCACGCAATGGTTTCATCCATTTCATCCTCACCTTTGCCCCACTGAATGTCTAGCTGTTCTTTTGACTACAGTTTTGACTTTTACATATGTCAGTGGTTCATATGTATGAACTGTGTGCACTGTAGCTTGGATGTATGAACTTTCTAATGCAAAAATGTGGGATTTATCACAACAAACATGGCCTCCTATCCATGCATATGCACTGCACCTAGTGAAGAACAAAGCAGCAAGTGTATTCTTTCAGCTGAGGTTTAAGAAGGAGCTCATTTTGTTAAACCATGCGGCTGAAATGCTAATGTAATATACTACATGTGAATTTCATATTTAATGAGTGTTGTAAAGCCTGTTGTAGTGAGCACTGGGTCACGGACACGAAGGTGTGGTGAAATAAGTGTGCTTTATTATACAGTTTTGTGAAACTCACACTTGTTTGTCTCTCTCTTGATTGAGTTACTCGCTATCAGAACCTTAGGAAGGCAGCAGAGAGCAGAAAACCCAGGTCGGACATTAGCCCCCTCTGGTGTCGGCGGTGTCTGGTGTGTATAGGTGGAGGGTAGATTCCTTCCTGTGGTCAATGACGGTGAATGGTGGTGCCCCGACCCCTTTTGAGATCTCCCAGAGTTATTGTTTCCTCTTATTTTTCGGAGATGGCTTTGTTTAGGTGAGTGAGGAAGCTTTTCCTTATTGTGTGCACTGGGTGCCAGTCCATCGCCACAGTGTGAAATGAAAACAAGTTTATTGTTGCACTAAAAAAATAATAATAATAAAAAAAGTTTTGTGCATAATGGAGAGGACCCCTGTGCCTCAGAAACCTTAGAATATATAAAGGGGCAAGAAAAAGTATGTGAACCTTTTGGAATGTCATGGTTTTCTGCAGTAATTTGTCATAAAATGTGATCTGATCTTCATCATGTAAGGGACTACCGCTAGAGGTCACTGTGTGCACATGTTTGTTTTAGTTTTGTAGTTTTTGTTAGTCAACTCAGTTTCCCAGAAGGCACCTTGGTTTGTATGTCCCTTTGTTTTGTAGCCTCCAGTGTGTTCTAGCTTCCGGTGCGCTCCCCTTCTCGCCTCTAGCCCTGTCTCGTCCAGTCTCTAGCCCCTGTGTCCCTGGTCCTGTCTGGACTTGTCCAGTCTCTAGCCCTGTCTTGTCCAGTCTCTAGCCTTGTCTTGTCCAGTCTCTAGCCCTGTCTTGTCCAGTCTCTAGCCCCTGTGTCCCTGGTCCTGTCTGGTCTTGTCCAGTCTCTAGCCCTTTCTTGTCCAGTCTCTAGACCCTGTGTCTTTTGTCCTGTCTGGTCTCGTCCAGTTTATAGCCCTGTCTTGTCCAGTCTCTAGCCCCTGTGTCCCTGGTCCTGTCTGGTCTCGTCCAGTCTCTAGCCCTGTCTCGTCCAGTCTCTAGCCCCTGTGTCCCTGGTCCTGTCTGGTCTCGTCCAGTCTCTAGCCCTGTCCCGTCCAGTCTCTAGCCCTGTCTTATCCAGTCTCTAGGCCCTGTGTCCCTGGTCCTATCTGGTCTCGTCCAGTCTCTAGCCCTGTCTTGCCCAGTCTCTAGCCCCTGTGTCCCAGGTCTTGTCTGGTCTCGTCCAGTCTCTAGCTCTGTCCAGTCCAGTCTCTAGCCCCTGTGTCCCTGGTCCTGTCTGGTCTCGTCCAGTCTCTAGCCTTGTCCCGTCCAGTCTCTAGCCCTGTCTTGTCCAGTCTCTAGCCCCTGTGTCCCTGTTCCTGTCTAGTCTCGTCCAGTGTCTAGCCCTGTCCCGTCCAGTCTCTAGCCCTGTCCAGTCTCTATACAAATATACAAATATAACATGCCTAAAATAATAACACATCACATTTAATTAGACTATTACTCTCAGCAAACTGTATTGTTCCTTTCCATACTGCTTCACTATCTTTCTTTTTCTCACCAGCTCAGGTAGCCACATTTTTTTAGACATCCACAGTCGATAGTCTCTGCCTGTTTATCACACAGTATTGTTGTTTGGACAGAAGAACAGATGAGTAGAGATGAGATAAGTACACAGTTGATCGTCTGTGTGATCAGCGTGCAGATGGTTCCTCTCCATCGCTCCCGTCCCAGTGTGTGTAAAGTGTAGAGGGCTTTGATGAGGCAGTGGCTGCCAAGTTTAATTGAAGAGCTCTTTGCTTTGCATGTGAATGTAATGTACAATGATTCTTTGTTTTTGCTGCTGTGAGCTAGTCTGTGTGTTTTACTTTGTGCAGGTTAGTTAGATACATGGCTGAAATTTAGTTCTGAATAGGGCTCGACACACCGGAGCATTAACACACAGCTCTGTGTGGAGATATACAAAAGCCCATTTTTGTGAGTCAATAGGACTGAATAGGACTGTAGCATAAAAATGTAGACTGTTATAGTATGTCACTGGGATTATACAGTGCTTAATATATACTGTACAACAAACAACAACAACAAAACAATCACCACTTACAACTTTTACCCAGACTATTTTTCTTTTTGTCTGTATATGCTTATGCAGATCCCTTATTGAACAGCACCTATAATGCAATTTTTTTTAACGTTATTATGGATTTCCAATGTGTGCAATTTGACTCTTCTGAAACAGCACTGTTTTTTATGGTAGACAGTGTATAGAATATTAATGTATTGAACTCGCAAACACAAATAAACAGAAATAAAAAATATGCAGAGCTGGACTCTAGTATTAAAGTACATTTACTTCAATACTATACTTAAATACAGTATTTATGTGTCTGTGCTTTCTACTTTACTAATGTACATCTCTGCATGGTGTTGAAAGGTGTAGTTGTATTTGAAGGGGTAATGTCGCCACCTGTTGACTATTATACATAATTGTGTGGTTTGCCTTTTTTCCATGACTTCAGCAATTATGTATCAGATGTTTGAAATCAAGAGTGAAGAAGGTTGCAGACAGAAAAAAAAAAGCTCTTTCAAAGACAGAGAAAGCAGGAGACTCTTTTATGACTTATTGGTTAAAGTGAGTTAAAACATACATTGTATTTAAGCAAATTTGAATGTACTTTTGTACTTTTCTTCAAGTAGAAACAGAATTGAAATATGTTTATTTTTTCTTGTGTAATATTTTAAATAAATATGTTATACATTAGCATTACTTGGAGAGAGACATACATTTAAATAAAAACACCTTTTACTATGTGAGTCCTCATCTCTTTTTTATGTTCAAATTTAGTTATCATTAAGTTTCTTTACTAGTAACCAAATTTATTTTAGTTTTGTTTTTAGAATTTTGTTTTATCATGTGGCAGGGGCCTGAGTGCTGGACCAGTTAGTATGATAAGTAAAAAGATAAGAAAAATAATAAGAAATAATATGGGAATATTTTGAAGATTGTGTAGAATATCAATTCAAAACAATAAAATTTTATTTATACGTATAGTGCTTTTAACAGTGGTTATTGTCACAAAGCAGCTTTACAGAATCAAAAGAAAATTATGAAAATTTGTATCAAATGTGAGACAATGTGTATGAATTAAATGATCAAATTGTCCCTGATGAGCACGCTAAGGGTGATGGTGGCATAGAACAACTCCCTGAGATGGCAAGGAACCTTGATAGGAACCAGACTCAACAGGGAACCCATCCTCATCTGGGTAATAACGGCTAGCAGGGATTGATCTGCAGTCATACTGTGTGTTAGGAGGCTGGAAGTTCAGTAGAACAGGAGATGTGTTTAAGTTAATATGAAGTCCAGTTTGTTATTGGAGGCTCAGTGCATGATCTTTGCAACCCCAAAGGTGGAATATTTCCCTATTCTAGCTGGCCATTTGCAATTTATTTAGAGACTTTAATTCTCAATATTGTCACTAGATGTCGCCCCATTCCATACCATCACTAAGGCTGTTGTGGCTGAAACAGGACTCAAACATCAAATACACCTTAGAAGATGTCCCAACTTTCTTCCTTAACTACAGTAATTTGATGCACTTACCTCCTGTATGTCAATGCTATGGGGTCTGTCTGGTAACGTCAGTGCTGTGACTGCTCATCATAAAACATCCTCTGCAGGGCCTATTAAAACATTTAATAAAAACTAAAAGCCTGTCAAGGTGAAGCAATGTGTTTGTAATGTGTTCGTAATACATAGGTAAATACATTTTAATTGATTAATTAGTTGTATAAATTGTATTATAACAAATTAGTTGTAAAGAAAAAAATATAATTGTTAAAAAAAAGTAGTAATATATATATAGATATATATATTAAATTTAGGTCACAGGTTTGGACGGGACAAATCTAGGTCACTGTCACTAAGAACTGTAACACATGAAAGGTGGAAGAACACTGTAAACAAAAAGTGTAAGGCTTATACTTATATAATCCCCAACATAAAAAAATTACGTATTTTAGTAACAAGTTGCAGAGCTTTTTTAACTTCACTTAACTTTTAGATACATTTTCTGGCAAAAAAAAAATATTTCACATAGCTGCTTAGTTGAGACAATGTGTACCCAGTTCAAAATCTTAAATTGACTCAACTTGTAATACAAAGTCAGCTCAAGTATTGTAGTATTGGTTGTGGGCTCAATTAATTAGATTAGCTGTGTGTGTTGTTTAAAAAACTTTAAACTTTTTTTTTTAAGTTTAGCTTGCTACTGTAGCTCATTTATAATGCAGTAACATGAAGCCTAACACTGACTAAGCTCACTTCAGTAATGTCAGGCTGCCACAGTATAATGCATAGCTGAAACAAACCGGCTGTTGTCCAAAACTGTCTAAAATCTCTACAAGCTAACCGAAACTTATTTCATGTGATTGCATCTCAGGAAAGGTAACTTGCTGCTCAACTTGATTTTTCAGTATTTAGTTCATTCAGTCTGTGTCTCCAACGTTTTCAAGTATGTTACCTGTTGTCTACAACTACCACCATAAGAAGTTGAACCAACAATACAATATTAATTAATTCAACTTTTATCTAGTTGAAGTTTTTACAGTAAGATCTTAAACTTGCTTGAACCCGGATCTTCCTATTAACTCTCCCGCATCTTTCACCTCCACTCCTAAAAGAAAACATTGAGTTTTGCTTCCCAGGACCTCTGCTCATGGATGGCTGTGGTGAAGGGTAAAATTCTCAGATCATAAGATGAATAGAATAAAGTTCTTCCAGAGGTTGGTTAGGAGTAAGTATGTTCAATGTTTTATATGAGACAAACACTTTATTTAAAAATATAATTCAAATATATCTACTAACAGTACTCATGGTGTACGATAAATGTGGTGTATCTGGCTCATTCCTTTCCCCTAGCACACCACTTTTACTGCTGAGCTCTCTGAATTCAACCCAAATAACAAAGGGTCAAGTATCGAGACAAACAAGAACTGTATGCATATCAAAACTAACATGAGAAAGGATATCTATAAACTGTAATATGTTCAGAACTTTATTTATTTATTTATTTATTTCCAGTGGTGTTGAATACTTCTCTTTTTTCTTTTTACATGCCTACACTCTAAAAAATGCTGGGTTGTTTCTGTAAACACATTGTTGGGTTGGGTAATGCTGGGTCAGATGAGATGTAGTGGGTCATTTACAMATGAACACCTGGTTGGGTTATTTTGACCCAACAACTGGTTTATTCTTTATTTCTCCAAACGGCAGCCTGCAAAATGTTTGAAATATTACTGTTATTGTGTCACAAAGTGTAGTTTTAAGAGTTGTTTAAGCGAGAATGTATGTGTGTACAGCTCAAAACATCAATCTGTTATTAAAGATAGCATCTATTTTAAAAAGTGCCCCAACGATTTCGGAGATTTGAGCTCCAGGTAATCCTACGGTGCTCCGCGGGTATGTAGCCGCAAAACATAGCCTCATCTTGGCAGAAACTTCTGAAAACGACCGCTGGCTGTGACGTCACTGCAGTGGTTAAAACAGCGGATTTTTTCATTTTATGTATTTCTAACACGTAATCTTTGGTATAATACGGTTATGGTATAATAATATCGCGGCAGTGAGAAGCATCCTGTACGCTGCGTTCTATTTGCACTATACCCGGAGTCCTCAAACCCTCGAGTGTGCACTTCCAAGTCAACTCCGCTCTTTGCGTTTTCGGAATTGACACACGGCATGAGGAACTTTCTGGATTCTTCACTTCTGAGGCGACCAGTACGCCACTTAATGCTGGCAGGATTTTATGGTATGTTTATATAAATTTTACCTAAATTTTAAACGTTGTAGTGGTTGTGGTAGGAGCTCATTTTCATGTTTATTCGCTTTTCCGCCTTTTTAGTCGCACTTTGATATGGAGGTGAGGGGAGGTCATGTTTTAATATTCTGTGCCAACAGTCGGCTATAGTGTATTTTATGATAAAAGTGCGTTTGTAGCACACACAAATAAAAAAAAATACTAAATGTAATCTTAAACGTAATTTTAGGTAAATTACTAGTAATCTTCGCTAAAGCTGTGTGTGTGGAAAGTCTCTCGGCATATTTTATAATATTTAATGGGTGTCAGAAGAAGCTATTGGGATATGTTTAATGACAGTCTTAATATGTCTTCTGTTTCTGTCTTTTTTAAAAAAAA
>QMIH01001519.1:0-27259 GCA_003987875.1 Clarias batrachus | reverse complement strand
ATATATATATATATATATATATTATGAATCTAATCTCCATTTCTTGAGTTTCTTAGTGCAAGCAAGTCTCCTCTGCTTATTGTTCTTCCATAGTTCCGTGGGTTCCATAGGTTTCTGAGGCTGGTCATTCTAATAAACTAATAATAATTAGGTGCTAATAATAGCTCTTGGTCTTCCTTTTCTGAACAGACCTCGTGAGAGCCAGATTCATCATAGTATTTCATGGTTTTGGTGACTGCACTTGCGGATACATTCAAAGTTCCTAAGATTTTTTTAATTGGCCTAGCTTAATTTCTCAAAGTGATTTTTTTTTTTTTTGCCAAATTATGAATTTGTACAGTAGCTCTTGACCCTGGATCCATCCTTCCATTGCATAAGACAACTGATGGTCTAAAGCCCATTAAGAACAAAATAAATGTCACAGATTAACTCTTGACAAGGCACAACTGTGAACAAAGAAAAACATTCCAGGTGACTCTCATCTCATGAATCTGATGAGAAAATGCCATGAGTGTACCAAGCTGTAATCAAAGCTCAATGCAGCAACTTTGGACACTCAAAAATATTAAACATACAATGTTTTGTTTAATACATAATTACATACATGTTCTTTAAAAGTTTGGACATTTTCAGTACTAATGTACAATGTTGTATATAAATAAATAAATAAATAACCACTGAAGGAGAAAGTGTGTCCAAAATTTGACTGGTTGTCTGTATATATTGTTGCAGAAATGGGGACCTACAATATTCAATATAGGGTGGATAATCCTAATGTTATGGCTGATCTGTGTGTATAGCTGAAGAAGAAAAGGAGATTATTTAATTACTGGTTAAAATGATTTATTATAAAAATATTACGCTCTGTTTTAACCGGAGACTTTTTTTTTTAATCCATCACTCTAAAAAAATTCTGGGTTGTTTCTGTAAACACATTGTTGGGTTGTTCATGCTGGGTCAAAATTCTGGGTTATTTCGGGGACTTTAAACACATTGTTGGGTTGGGTAATGCTGGGTCAAATGAGATGTAGTGGGTCATTTACAAATGAACACCTGGTTGGGTTATTTTGACCCAACAACTGGTTTATTCTTTATTTCTCCAAACGGCAGCCTGCAAAATGTTTTAAATATTACTGTTATTGTATCACAAAGTGTAGTTTTAAGAGATGTTTAAGCGAGAATGTATGTGTGTACAGCTCAAAACATCAATCGGTTATTAAAGATAGTGTCTATTAAAAAAATTCCCTGAACGATTTCGTAGATTTGAGCTCCAGGCAATCCTACGGTGGTGCTCCGCGTTCATATAGCCACATCTACAACATAAGAACACAGCCTCATGTTGGCAGAAACATCTGAAAACGACCGCTGGCTGTGGTGTCTCTGCAGTGGTTAAAACAGCGGATTTATTTAATTTTGTGTATTCCTAACAGGTAATCTTTGGTATAATGCGGTTATGCTATAATAAATTTTTTGGTTAAACAAGCTTATGAGTGGCTTACTGTATGATCTGTCTGAATAGTGAATGGATGTCCATAGAGATACTTGTGGAACCTCTCAATTCCAAACATGACAGCTAGTCCTTCTTCATCCAGCTGTGAGTATCTCTTCTTTGCAGGTGACATGGTCCTTAAAACAAACCAAAGTGTTCACTGTCATCCTCCATTTTGTGCGATAACACTGCTCCTACCCCATAGTTAGATGTATCGCATGACAAGATCAGTTCCTTATAGGCACTATAGTGAACAAACATCTTAGCTGATTGCAAAAGAGTCTTTGATTTTTGGAACGCTTCCTCCTGGTGTTTTCCCCATTTTCACGGAACATTTTGTCTCAAGAGCTCATGCATGGAGGCCAACCAAGTTGCAAGATTTGGCAGGAACTTGTTGTAATAATTTAGCATCCCTAGATATGATTTTAGCTCCGTTACGTTTGTAGGAGATGGAGCTTCATTAATAGCCTTACTTTTTTTTTCATGGGACGCAAACCTTCAGCATCCACTCTGTGTCCCAAATATTCCACTTCCTTTTGTATTAAGTTGCACTTCGACCTCTTCAATCTCAACCCAGCTTCCTCTAGCCTCTTTAGCACTTCATTAAGGTTTGCCAAATGAGATTGCTCATCTGCTCCACTCACGAGTATGTCATCCAAGTATACTGCTACCATGGGTATGTCTTGTAATTAACTCTACATAGTCCTTTGAAATATGGCAGGTGGTGAAGCCACACCAAATGGTAAGTGATTGTACAGTAAGTGAAGAGTCCTCTGTGAGTGTTGATTGTTAAGTATTTCTTCGAGTTGTCATCCATGAGTAACTGTTGATACACATGGCTCATATCCAACTTTGAAAACATCTTTCCCCATGACAATGCCGCAAACAAGTCCTCCACACGAGGTATTGGATACTGCTCTAAGGAAGACACTTGGTTAGTCAGCTTGTAATCTCCGCATAACCTGACTGATCCCTCAGGTTTAAGAATCTAAACTATTGGAGCTGCCCATTCAGAGTATTTGACTGGTGTGATTATTTCCTCCTTCAACAGTCTATCAATTTCTTCATCTACCTTTGCCTTCAAAGTATAAGGGACTGATCTGGGGAGAAAGAACCGAGGAGTCACATTTTCTTTAACATGGATAATGGCAGTTGCTCCCCTAAGTGTCCCTAACTCTTCCTTAAAAACGGCCTCATGTCGTCAAAGTACACTTTCTAGTGTCTCCTTTGTTGTGACAGCATGACCTTTAAGCTGCATTACTCCTAGATGATGTCTGTTCTTGATGTCTGCCCAGTCTAGATTTAAGACTTCCATCCAACCTCTATCTAGCAAAGTGGGACCATTGCTTTTTACAATCATTAGCGGTAGCATCCTTTTCTGCCCCTGGTACTTTACTTTTACCTGAGCTACACCTACCACTGTAACTGGCTGTCCTCTAGATGTCTCAAGGTTAATCTTAACTGGTTCCAATGCAGGCCTCTCTGTTTAATCCTACACTGCCTTGTAAGTCTTTAGGTTCATAATGATAAGACTGCACCCTGTATCTATTTCAAAATTTACTTTCTTTCGATCTACTTTCATTCCCACAGTATAGGGGTCTATGCTCCTGAGGTGTGCTTCACTCATTTTCCTTTAACTGTATGTCAGACACCCTAATGTTACGGTCTCTTCTCCTGAGCTGGTGCTAGAGTTCTCACCTGTGTTTTCCTGAACCTTATGAGACCTGTGTCTTATGGCTTTCCTGGAAGTACGCTTTTGCTCTGGCACTATTTTATCTGATTTCATTGTCATCTTGCCCTTATTTCGGCAGGCTCTAGCTATATGACCTATTTTTCCACATGCATGACATTTCTCTTGCTTGAATTTACAGTCAGCTGCAACATGTTTTGATCCTTTACATCGATAACAAGATGGAGTGACTTCTCCATCTCCTCTGTTTGTAGCAAATGTTTTATTCACATTGAAACACTTTGCACTGATGCCAGGATTCTGCAGGTCATGGGCATTTTTGCTAGCCGCTTCATATGAAACTGAAATAGAAAGTGCCTTTTCAAACATCAGATTATCTTCTACTAACAAGCGCCTCTGAATTCGTTCATCATTAATTCCACACACAATGCGATCCCTCAACATCTGTTGTAGCGTGCCTCCATAATTGCAGTCTTGTGCAAGCCGCCTCAGCTCTGCTACAAACTCAGTTACAGACTCATTGGGCTTCCTGGTGCGAGAATCAAACTTAAATCTCTGCACAATTTCACTTGGCTTTGGATGAAAATGGTCTTTCAGTAACTGTACTAGTTGTTGGTAGGTTTTATCTTTGGGCTTTTCTGGGCTGAGGAGATTTCTCATTAAACTATAGGTTTGTGCTCCTACGACGCTGATTAATATGGCTCTCTGCCTGTCTGCGTCGGCAATGTTATTAGCTGTAAAAAACTGTTCAAGAATTTCACAATACTCATCACATGACTGCTGTATTGCATCAAATGGAGCAACAGTCGCCATCTTTCTTTCCCTCCTTCACAAGCCCAAGCAACCTGCCGTTGACCTCTGGACCGCCGCGTCGACCCGAACAGCGGTATGGCTTTATTGTTTTTTTCACACAGCGGCACACAAAACCATACGCCCCCGTAACATCTCCATCACCGAAGCGTTCATCCTCGTCGCCAATTTTATGTGGTATCGTGAGGTGTGGTAATAAATAATCTTTTACGCCAGGTGTTCAGTTTAAAACTTTAATGAACGTTCCAAGCTAAACACATTGTCTATCAACTTAGTCTCTGTCTTAATTCTTCTTCATCCCACACTGGTAACTCTACAAAATAAGGAATAACCAATAACTCTAGTGATCAACCAATGTACTACACCTATCCATCCACTATACTACATCTTTCCTCCCCTTTAAACTTGGAAATAGTTTCTGAAGAATATTAGTTGATATAACAAAAATAACTCTTTATCCACCTATATAAAACAAACTTAAATTTAGAGACTCAATAACATAAATATCACCTATGCATCCACTATACTACAGTCATGGCCAAAAGTTTTGAGAATTACATAAATATTAGAAATTGGAAAAGTTGCTGCTTAAGTTTTTACAAATGCAATTTGCATATACTCCAGAATGTTATGATCACAGTCATGAATAAAGAATGGTACCAAAACACCCTCCAACAGCAACTTCTTCCAACAATCCAACAACAGTTTGGTGAAGAACAATGTATTTTCCAGAACGATGGAGCCCCGTGCCATAAGGCAAAAGTGATAACTAAGTGGCTCCGGGACCAAAACGTTTAAATTTTGCGCCCATGAGGAAGCTCCCCAGATCTTAATCCCATTGAGAACTTGTGGTCAATCCTCAAGAGGCGGGTGGACAAGCAAAAACCCAYTAATTCTGACAAACTCCAAGAAGTGATTATGAAGAAATGGGTTGCTATCAGTCAGGATTTGGCCCAGAAGTTGATTGAGAGCAGCCCAGTCGAATTGCAGAGGTCCTGAAAAAGTAGCGCCAACACTGCAAATACTGACTCTCTGCATAAATGTCATGTAATTGTTGATAAAAGCCTTTGAAACGTATGAAGTGCTTGTAATTATATTTCAGTACATCACAGAAACAACTGAAACAAAGATCTAAAAGCAGTTTAGCAGCAAACTTTGTGAAAACTAATATTTGTGTCATTCTCAAAACTTTTGGCCACGACTGTACATTCACATTTTCTTAATCTGTGATAATTTATTTACATTATGTGAAGTGGTGTACATTTTGTGTCTTTTTTGAAAATAAAAAAAATCAAATGGAATGTGTCAACCCAGCAAGAGTGTTAATTTTACCCACTGGTTTGGTCAAATAAAATAACCCAGCACTTTAACATTTAACTCAGCAAGAGTGTCAATTTAACAACACAGCGCGCGTTCTGTCCAATAGTGACACAGCAGCTGGGTTATATATGGTTATATATGGGTTATATACAGTAGAGTGATGGGTTATATTTTGTAAAGCAACAATATTTATTTATGTATTAGTATTTATTTATGTATTTATTTACACATTTATCTATTTGTATTTGTTCGTTTGATTGATTGATTATTTGTTCAAGAGGTGTTGGGTTTTATGTTGCTTATTTGGTCCTCACATTGAAGATTACTATTTTATTATGTGCTTGCTGAAGCCTGTAATTCGCATTCATGAAAAATTAAATCAAGTAATTTGTCAGCGTCCGCGCCAAGAGCCGACTCAAGGAGTTGACTGACTTTTAAACAACTCTTCACTCTTAATATCTCCTCTTCTGTTCGAAGCTCTGTGGGTTTTACCGGTCAGCTGGGCTAAATGCAGTAAATTACTGGTAAATAATAAGAGCTCGCATAAACATTTTTGACTCATACATATTCACATTTCATACAAACTTAAATAATTGTGTAAAGCTGCTTTGCGATGATGAAAATTGTTAAAAGCGCTATACAAATAAAATTTAATTAAATTGAATAAAGGGGACACCAGACAATAAATGATAAAAAATTAATATATAAATCACTTATGTATTATCTGTCTTTTATGATCTGCATAGAGTGTAGGTTAATTGAATAAATAATTGTTCCATGCAAATGACAGACAGTTATGCAAAAAATTAAGGCGGGGGGGGGGGGAGCAAAATGTACATTATTTAAAAAAAAATATTTGTTATTAATATATCGTGCATGACTGGGGTGTTAACATGTTAAGGTCACACCAATTCTATTGGTGGGTTTTAAGCAGATGTTGGATTTTGTTTGACCTGGCAACAAGCGGAACGTTTCGCCTCTCGCTGTGTGAAGAAGTGAAACTGTTCCTGTTCAGCCTCGCCTCCATGTTGGAACCGTTGAAAAAGTTGCGATTGTGTAACAAGTTAACAGAAACGGTGACTCTGACGTCACACAACAAGGTCTGCTGACGGACAGTGAGTGCTTTATTATTAAACGATTGTTAAAATTAGGAGAATGCGGATTTATTGCCTGTAAAACTCGTGTAGAAAACGATTTAGTAATGTTGTATTGATGACGCATGTCTTATATAAGCCTTTCACTTCCTCTCATCAAATTCTCACGATTCAAACATTAAAGTGTTTGGGGAATATAGTTTTATTCGTGTGAATCTGTGTAATTTTGGTTTTCCCGTTTTTGTGTCGGGTATAATTATATGTATATATTTTTAAAGTTTTGTCGAGGTGTAACTTGGGTAATGGGTTTTAGAGAACCACGTGACCCGTACAGGGCGTCCGCGCTCCCTAAAAAACAAACAAACAAACAAACATAACCAACACCAGCGTTCACTTGGCGCTTGATTCTCAAGTGCTACCATACAAATCTTTATCCCCATCTTTATTTCACATAGACCTGCTTTCCAAAACACCATCTGGAGACTGGACTTTATCCCTGCTGTAACACGCGAGATCCAGCAGATGGCGGTGTCGCTGTTTACTGCTTCATGTGCTTATTGAAAACATAAACAAGTATTAGATGATGGTTTTAGTATCCAGAAAGAAATACAGACGTCACAGCTACAGAATGTACAGTGGTACCTATAAATATACAGTGGATATGAATTTAATCTGTTGCAGAGGCAAGTTCTTAAGGTGAAATTTTGTATTGTGAAACGCATTTTCCCACAGGAAATAATGTAAATGCAGATAATCTGTTCCAGCCACCCAAAAATATTACCAATTTCTAACACTATTATCATATGGCTGCATATAAAAATAATCAAAACATTTAGAAAAGACATGGAAATGAAGCAAAATATGAAATAAATAGACATTAAACCACAATTAACTGTAATTTATAATGCCTCTTGGAAAGAACTAGACTATTTTTGCTGACGTGATTTATAAAATTCTTGTGACCCATGGTCACCCATGTCTTCACTAAATCTTGCAGAAATGCAACAAACGAGCAAAACAAAAATGAAAACATTTACAGGAAACAGGAAACTAAGGGGAAAAAGAGAAAAGCACGAGGGAACCACTTAGCACAACCACGTGCAGGTACTCTTAGTGGTTGTTTAATAGAATTTATTTCCCTCTAGTGAGTCTCCTCTTCACACTGCTAATTGACTTGACCAATATAAAACATTATTTTTTTTGCCACTACCTCCAGAATGGACTTGAATGGTATGCTGTATACTCAGATTTTAAACATAATTATGGATATTAAGAGTTTTTCTATTAGAGGACATTTAGAAATCAATCATGGAAAGAGTCTTAGGTAGAAAGGGTCAGTGAGGCCAAACATATTCAAATTAATTAAAATGACTTTTTAAGAATTAACCTACATTGTTTGTAATATGTCATAGAATTTATGTATATTTACTTATATTTAATTATATATATATATAAAAGCTATATATATATGTTTTGTTAATTTCAGTAACTTTTTGCCACAGTCCCTTTTTGTTGAGGAGATGGATGGCTTGTGGAAAAAAGCTGTTACACAGTCTTACCTAACATACAAACCTGTGTTTCAAACTGTGTATCATACCTGGAGGCAAAATATCAGAACTATCTTTGGGAAGGGCCGAGCGTTGCTTCAAGGTTGCAATGTTTTAATAGATGCTCAACAGCGATGAATATACAAGTTTAAGTTCAATAGATCATGATTATGATTAATCAGTTCTGATAAATAGGAACTTTCAGCACTATGTTTGACTATGATTGACCACTCCAACCACTGTTTGAAAACGTTTGTTCTGTTAATTGGATGGATTTAATCCATTGCTAGGAGTTGTGGCTCCCTTGAGTAGACTGTGAGCTTAATACTACTTCTGCCACATAGCTGATTAAATAAACAAACAAATCATAATTGGTTGATAATTGATTAATTTATGGGATTTGGCAGATGCCCTGATCCAGAGCAACTTAAATTTTTATCTCATTATACATCAGAGCAGTTAAGGCAATTGTTCAAGGGCCAAACAGTGGCAACATGGTGATGGTGTTGTTAGAACCTGAAACCTTCCAAGCCATAGGCTAACACCCTAACCACTCAGCTACACTCAAAGTCATGCTGTTGTACTTAATATCAGCACAGCTGTGGTATCTTTAGTACTCGGGATGTGCCTGCATGTCTATGTTGCACCATCGCACCCATGCTGATATTCAGTACAACAGCACGACCATGAGAGCAAGGCTTCATTTATTTCTCATATTTTATATGTAAGTCAGAGGAGCAGCTCAGTGATTATTTCACAGATTGTTTGTGCTGCTTTTTTTTTTTTATTCACTAAATAAGAAACACAGGCTTACTTGTTCATAGATCTCATTATGAAAGATGAAAAAGGTTCAGAATTTTTTGAATAATTGTCAGTGAATATTGATGTTTTTACAATAAGAGGACATATAAGACGTAAAGTAGAAACTAAAAAGACTAAAGGAGTACTATTTTTCTTTATGGCGGAAATGTGATATATGTACAGAAAGATTTACTGCATTTGTTTTTATGTTGTTAGGGGTGTAATCTGTTCCAGCAGAAGAGACTCTTCAGGCTGTGTGTTTGTGTAACATGCAAAAATGGAGACTTCGGATCTTAACACAGATATTGTGAACTTACCTCCAGACAACAGGTAACTGTGATGAATTTTTCATGGGTTTTCCAGAGCAAAAGACTTCCAGATGACTAGAGGTTCTGATTACAAAATATGTATTTTTATCAACAAGTTAAAAAAAGCCATATTGATCTCCAGAACAACCAGGAACTTCACGTTTTATACATCTCATGTCCTTCACAAGTAGTTTTACACAAGGCTCCCCCATGCCTGCAGGGACATTCCTTGAGTGCTGATATTGAGAACGGCATTCTGTTATGGAACAACCAGTTGTGGAACTGTTTGTTAAATACAAAAACACAAATGATATATCGATAATAAACGGTGTTTATTACTCAAAGACACTGTGTTGTACTGAATATCAGAATGGATGTGAGATCTTCAAAAGAATTTATTTTCCTACACGCATTTTATATCAACATTTTTATTAAAAGATTTACTATTAATGAAACATTAACAGTGTCAAAAAGTCATACATGAAAGAGTGATGTATCAATCACTAAAGGACTATCTATAATGCTGTGCAGTGAAATCCAGGAAGAGAGATCAGAATCACCATCGCCCAGCTGTAACTCCATGCACAGTTCTAGGTCTATGGATCCTCCTGTGCGGTTCAATGATGCAGACTCCTTACTACACAGGTGCAGTAGTATCTCCTCATTGTTAACGGTTCAAGTCACACTTAAAGGGTAATTTATTTCCTAATTTCCTTTACATATAAAAAGTAAATATTTTAAGTGTAATTTAGGAACTGATTTAAAAGCTGTATGATGCATTATTAAACCCGTAAAAGATAATGCTGAACTGTCAGTTTTACAGAAGAAATTAATTCAGTTTTTTTTTTTAAAGGTAAACTTGGTCCATAAGTAGTAAAAAAAAAAACTGTAAAGAGTTTGTATAAATCAATGACTGTCTGTAATGTGCAGTGAACTCCAGGGAAAGCGGTCAGAATCAGCAGCACCCAGTATGGTCTCCATGCACAGTGGTCGGTCTATGGATCCTCCTGTGCGGTTTGATGATGCAGACTCCTTTCTATACAGGTACAGTAGTATCTCCCCACTGGAAATATCCCTGATAAAGTCACACCTATTCATTTCCTCATTTCCTTTACATTTAAAAAGTAATACTTTTAAGTAAAATTCTGTAAAATTTTCATTTAAAAGCCGATTTAAGAGCTGTACGCCGCATTATTAAAGCCGTAAAAGGATAGTGCCGAACTGTCAGTTGTACAGAAGAATTTTAATTTTTTAATTATAATTTTTTTACAAAGTTAAACTTGGTCCATGAGTATTTTAAAAAAAGTTAAAAACTGTAAAGAGTGTGTATAAATCAATGTGTATAAAACTGTGTATAAATCAATAATGTGCAGAGAACTCCATGTAAAGAGGTCAGAATCAGCAGCACCCAGTATGGTCTCCATGCACAGTGGTAGGTCTATGGATCCTCCTGTGAGGTTTAATGAAGCAGACTCCTCACCCCTACACAGGTAACATCTCCTCACTGTTACCGTCACTGATAAAGTCACACTTAAAGGGAAATGTAACTAGATCATCTTTAATGAAGTCCCTGAATACTAGCACTTTCTGTTTTACTGCTAATCCATGATAATACCAGAATATTTGATCGTTACTAAATAAGCTTCTACCTGAAACTTTATGCAAATCATTCCTCTTTTCAACTAGGTTAGAATTTTTTTTTCTTTTTTGATGGACATTGTATTTTTAGTGATACTGGTATTTTCAACAGCTTGTCTGAATTGATTGATTGATTGATTTAATTAATTCTGTTTGGTTAAACTATTTGGGCTTTTTTAATTTTACTCATGTAACACAATTTGCAACCCTACTGAACACTAAACCTAAAAAATGTTCACAGTTTAATTGTAAGTACAATTATAAAACTATAAAACTGAAAGTGTATAAATGATTAAATAACTGTCTATAATGCGCAGCGAACTCCTGGTAAAGAGGTCAGAATCAGCAGGACCCAGTATGGTCTCCATGCACAGTAGCAGGTCTATGGATCCTCCTGTGAGGTTTAATGGAACAGACTCCTCACCTCCACACAGGTAAGATCTCCTCACTGTTACTGTCACTGATAAATTAGAAAGGATCTGGGTTTGATTATTCCCCTAAATTTCCTCCATGCCACGTTAACACCCAAACATTTTTCACATTATCACATACATTCATTAGATTGCATGAGCCAAACTCAGGGTCTTTGATCCCAACACCACCCTTTGCCTCATTTCCTTTAGCTCTATCTAGATTTTTTTTGAATACTCATCTGATTTTATTTGAAATGTTTAGGTCATCGGTGTTAATATATAAAAATATAAATTACACACAAAATATTTTACAATGAAGAAAGCATATGATCTATTTTTAAAAATTCATCTAGATGTTTTAGAAAACAGGAACAGCTGTGGTAGCGCTGTTCCTGTCATGCCACAACAAGTGACACCACATGAGTTTAAATATGTGCAGGCATCCATACAGTACATGTACATTTGCATGCAAATAAGTGTATTTTTTACTTGTGAAACAGTTTCTGTTAATCTTTAATCTATTTTTTATTACACTGTTGGCCATTTCTTTTTAGCAATAAAATAAGTTATTTTAATTCACTTTTCTGTTTGTCACTATTGTCAGTCACAGAACACAACTCTGGAAATACCTGAAAGACTTAGAGATGTCACATTGTACTTAGGACTGTGTGATTTCTGAACATTACAATAATTCACTATTGAAGAATAATTGTGGCAAAATTGAGCATAAAATATACACTACAGTATTTAAACAATGAAAAGTCTTTAACAGCTGGTGTTTTTGTTCACAGTGCTCTACAGAAGAAATTAGGCAAAGTTAAAAAGTTTATCACAGATAAAGGGTAAGATCAAAACCAAAAAGACTACATGCTGATTAGATCAGAGATAATATATGGTAGAATAAAACAAACACATAGTGAGTACATCTTAAAGAACTATCTGTTGCAATCAGTCAGAGTAAATGTGATAAATGATCTTATAATTAGACACCATGTCTCACCATATTCTTTCTATCCCACCATCTTACAGACCAAAAGGAGAATCTTCCTCTGTAAATAAATGCCAGAAAAAGTTCAAATTAAATCTGAAAGAGAAGTTTCAGCATTTGAATGGAGTGATGATGAACCTGGGAACCCAAACACTCCTGAATGAGATCTACACAGAGCTCTACATCACAGAGGGAGACAGTGGAGACGTCAATAAAGAACATGAGGTGAGACAGATCGAGGCAGCATCCAGGAGAACAACGACAGAGGAAACGTCGATCAAATGCAGTGACATCTTTAAGTCCTTATCTGAACAAGATAAACCCATCAGAACTGTGCTGACAAAGGGAGTCGCTGGCATCGGAAAAACTGTCTCTGTGCAGAAGTTCATTCTGGACTGGGCTGAAGGGAAAGCACATCAGGACGTCCACTTCATATTTCCACTTCCTTTCAGAGAACTGAATCTGATGAAGGACCAGAAACTGAATCTGATGGAGCTTCTTCATGTCTGTTTTAAGGAAATAAAAGGAACAGAAATGTCCAGTTTGGAAAAGGTTCTGTTCATTTTTGATGGATTGGACGAGTGTCGTTTTCCTCTAGATTTCCAGAACACAGTGAGAGTGTGTGATGTAACTGAATCAGTATCAGTGCCTGTGCTGCTGATAAACCTGATCAAAGGGAATCTGCTTCCCTCTGCTCTCATCTGGATCACCTCCCGACCTGCAGCAGCTGATCAAATCCCCTCTGAGTGTGTCGATCGAGTCACAGAGGTACGAGGGTTCAGTGACCCACAGAAGGAGGAGTACTTCAGGAAGAGGATCAGTGATCAGAGCCTGGCCAATAACATCATCACACACCTGAAGTCATTAAGAAGCCTCTACATCATGTGTCACATCCCAGTCTTCTGCTGGATTTCAGCCGCTGTTCTAGAGAGAATGTTGGGTGAAGCAGAGAGTGGAGAGATCCCCAAGACTCTGACTCAAATGTACACACACTTCCTCATCATTCAGATAAACATCATAAGAGAAAAGTACTCAAAGAAGCAGGAGAGTGATGAAGAAATGCTTCTTAAACTGGGACAACTGGCTTTTGAGCAGCTGAAGAAAGGGAACCTGATCTTCTATGAGGAAGACCTGAGAGAGTGTGGCATTGATGTGAGAGAAGCAGCAGTGTACTCAGGTGTGTGTACGCAGATCTTCAGARAGGAGTTTGGRCTTCACCAGAGTAAAGTCTACTGCTTTGTTCATCTGAGTGTTCAGGAACACCTCGCAGCTCTGTATGTGCACCTGATGTTCATGAAGAAAAAGAGAAATGTTCTCCAACAAAGTCAGCTCTGTGAACAACAGTTGAAAGATATTCTAATTTCAGATGTCCATGAGTGTGCTGTAGATCAGGTCTTAAAAACTCAAACTGGACATTTGGAACTTTCTCTTCGCTTTCTCCTGGGTCTCTCACTGGAGTGTAATCAGAAACTCCTACAGGCCTTAGTAACACAGACAGGAAGTAACTACCAGAACATAAGTTGTACAGTTCAGTATATTAAGAAGAAAATAAGTGAAGATCTTCCTCCAGAAAAATCCATCAATCTGTTCCACTGTCTGAATGAACTGGGTGATGATTCTCTAGTGGAGGAAATCCAATGCTACCTGAAATCTGGAAAACAAAGTGAACTCACTTCATCACAGTGGTCTGCTCTGGTGTTTGTGTTACTGACATCAACGCAGGAGCTGGAAGAGTTTGACCTGAATAAATATATCAGTGCAGATAAGATAACAGAGGGTGTTCTTCCGAAGATAATGCCTGTAATTGCAGCATCCAGAAAATCAATGTAAGTAAATCTGATTAATAATGTTTTACTATTACAGAAAAACTTCCAAAAAAATCTATTTTATTCGTATAGCACTTTTAACAATTGTCATTGTCGCAAAGCAAGTTTACACAATCAAAAGAAATTATGAAAGTCTGGATGAAATGTGACTGTATGAATCAAAATGATTAGATTTACCCTGATGAACCAAGGGCAACTGTGTAAAAGGGAGAGCCAGAAGGAAACAGACATGAGGGCTCCCTGGAATGTAAAGCTACCAATCACATCACCTTCAACAAACTTGAGTGATCAATGAAAGTGGGGAAGAAAGCAACCAAACATACTGTTCACTATAATACTCTATGTTCATGAGTTTTCCAGAGCTTCACTTTTACGTAAGAACAAATCTATTTGTTCTTTCAGCCTAGCCTTAAACACTGAGACTGTATCTGAGTCCCAAACCTTAATTGGAAGGCTATTCCTTAACTTTGGGGGTTTGTAAGAAAAAGCTTTGTCCAATGATTTCCTAGGTGTTGTACTTACATTAACACCTCCTGCAGGCATCATGGAGCTGCTGCATGAATGCAAACAGGAGGTTGTGCTTGCCAAACATAATCGCATGGAGGCACCTTCGATGTTTCTTTGGGGTATGCCCAAACCACTGTATGTAAACTGTTGATTGCTGTATGATTAACATGCACCAGCCAGCAGTTGGCAGGGAACTGGCAGGCTGTGAGCTGTGCCTCCGTTGTTAGCAATGGCAGCAGGCCAGCTGCTCCTCTGGCTGGTCACCCCTGGACATCAGAAAGCTCCACAGGAACCGCCTGTCCTCTTCCTCCTGTATGTGTGGAGCAGGGTCTGGAACTGCTCCTGCTGCTCAGCTCACATCTGGCAGAACTCTTATGTGTTCTAGTCAATGCCCTCCTGGACCAACGTGCTTAAAGAAAGTTAAATGTCCAAACTTTCTTTTGACTGACAGAATGCCTAATATAAAGATTTGGTGGGGCGAACACGTGTAAAACAAGTTAAATAATAAAGATGATAGCAAAGTGTGCTTTTTTTGTGTGTCTGTTTTAAAACTCATGAAGGTGCCTAGTGGTCCAGTAGTTCTAAGCTGCTGGTTATAACTTGTTATAAGAAGAAACCACTCAAGGGATGCTTACAACATTTAAAATATATAAATAATATATAATATACAACATATATTATATACATTTTATATTTATTAAAATGAAAAGATGCAGTGGAAGCTTTGAGAATGTATTTAAATATTTATATACTAGTAATAGTTCATTTTGTTTTATTTTATTTTCTTCAGCATCAGGTGTGATTTCCTTGGAGTGAAAAGTTGGTCAGCTTTAGTCTCAGTGCTCAGCTCAGAAACCTCCATACTGAGAGAACTGCATCTGACCATAAAAACACTAGATCTGTCTGGGAATAAATTAGGAAATTCAGGAGTAAAGCCTCTCTCTGATGTACTCAAGAATCCTCACTGTAAAGTGGAGAAACTGAGGTAAGATCATCTCTTTTCCCCCCCCTTTTTTTTGTAACTGTACAGAACAAATACATTGGTCATTAAGTGATGATTATTTCTATCTGGAATCACTTATGCATTAAAAGATTAAAGTCTTGTGACTTTACATTACTTGTGTATTGTGATTACAAAAAGTTCTACAAATCCTGACACATAACTTTTGCAGATGTAGTGCACTTAGGGGTTTTCATGGCTGAAAATGTGGCGGACGTGATACCTTCCATATGTGCACAGTACCATATCTTCTGACCCTAGCAAATTTTTTTTTTTTCTTCAAG
Source organism: Clarias batrachus (assembly GCA_003987875.1). Taxonomy (NCBI): domain Eukaryota; kingdom Metazoa; phylum Chordata; class Actinopteri; order Siluriformes; family Clariidae; genus Clarias; species Clarias batrachus. Next base: position 11,544 of record QMIH01001519.1, on the reverse strand, counting down.
CAACGTGTGGTGACGTGGGTCGCACAAGGGGCAGAGCCACACTTAAACTACCACAGCTGCTACCACGCGAGTTCTGAACAGGCAAAGGAGCAACCATTTATACACACGGTCGACAGGCAATGCCGCCGTCAGACAATCGGCCTGAACGAGCAGCACCTGAAGGCGTGTTTATTTAAGGGTCCTGATACCTCGTCATTTCGTGCGATCATTTAGGTAGCACCGGTAAGGGATCAGGGCCAAAGACAAGACCAAAGAAAAGAAAGAAAGACAAAGATAGTAAAAGAAAAGAAAAGCGCGCAAAAAGTTGAGAGACGGAGGCAAAGCTCCAGCCTCTGCCTCGATAAGACGCTGGCGAAAGCAAGAGAAAGAGAGAGTGAAAGAGTGAGCGGCACGCAGCAGTTCAGAGTGCGCGCTCAGGTTAAAGTGTGTTAAAGTACTCTTCATTAAAGAGCCAAGGAGCCCTCTTAGGCACTCACCAGCAGGAAATTTCTCAGATCACTAATACTCTTCAAACCATCACTGAAACTTTGCAGTCTCTCTCCGCTCAGATTCATAAACCAACCACCTCCTGAACCCACTCCTGATGCTTCCTCCCCCCAGGAACCATGCCTCCCTGCTCCACCTACTTATGATGGGAACCCAGCCACATGTCGTTCTTGTCTGTCTCAATGCTCTTTCGTTCTGGAACTACAGGCCATGTCATGTCACACAGAGCGCTCCAAGGTCGCCTATATTATCACCCTCCTTACCAGAAAAGCAAGAGAGTGGAGGACGGCACTCCTTGTTGTTTCACGTATAAGACCTTTACGGATGAAATGAGGAGGGTTTTTGATCGCTCCTTCATAGGGCATCAGGCGGCAAGCCAAATACTTCAGCTTCGCCAGGGGGTCCATTCAGTTTCTGACTACGCTATAGATTTCCAGACCCTTGCTCCCTCTAGTGACTGGGATGAAAAGGCACTCTGTGACTGCTTCCTCCACGGGCTTTCATACCCAATTAAAGATGAGCTGGCGGCTAGGGAGCTTCCCTCGGACTTGCAGGGACATATTGACATAGCAATCTGCATTGATGCCTGGAGACGGACTCGGCAAAGTGAACGGTAGCCATGTCTCGCATCACACCCCTCAGCACCTGAACCCATACAGATAGGCCGCATGCGCATTTCTCCAAAGGAGCTTCAGCACCACAGAAACGACGGCGCCGGCTTCTACTGCGGTCAGACCCCCCCCGTAGTTCTGGGGATGCAGGGGGGCCCAGCTTCTAGTTCTTCCCCGGACCAGCGATTGTGTTTCTCTGTAACCTTAACCCATGGTGATCGATTTTACGCCACTCGTGCCTTAGTGGACTCTGGCGCTGACCAGAACCTAATTTCCTCCTCTACTGTCTCTGACTTCCAAATCCCCCTCACACCCTCATGCCAACCTTTTACCATTCAGGCCCTTGATGGTAGCAGACTCACTCCCATTACCCTACAGTTTTCAGGAAATCACATTGAAACCATCACTTTCCTAACTGTTCAGAATGCTCATGCATCCATTGTTCTAGGGTTCCCTTGGCTAAGACTACATAACCCCCACATTGATTGGATTAAAAGGAGCATCCTCGATTGGAGCCCCACCTGCCTCTCCTCATGTCTACACTCAGCCCTCATGGGCTGGACCTTGCCCGAACCATGAGAGGAGATCCTCTCTGAATACCACGATTGACGACAAGTGTTCAGTAAGTCAAGGGCTATCTCCTTACCACCTCGCCACCCCTATGACTGCTTCCCGGCACCTCTCCACCCAAGGCATGACTCTACTTCCTCTCTCGCCCAGAGAGAGAGAGAGAGAGGCCATGGAACATTACATTAATCATTCGCAGCAGGTATTATCCGCCCATCACCTTCGACGGGAGCAGGGTTCTTCTTTGTAGAGAAGAGAAACAAGTTCCTCAGACCCTGTATTGTTCAATAAAGAACCGCTACCCCCCTGATGTCATCCGCCTTCGAACTTCTTCAGGATTCCCGTGTATTCAACAAGCTTGATTTAAGGAATGCCTACCACCTTGTCAGACTATGGGAGAAAAATTTGTGGAAAACTGATTTGAACACCCCCACTGGCCATTACGAATATCTGGTAGCATCAGCCATGTTGCAGGTTGTAAAGGAACACACACACCACGTACGCCAGCAACGGCTGTTGGAAAACAAACATTACATCAAGGCAGAAAAAAGTGAGTTCCACAATACCTCCAAGGTCAAAGCTGTCACTGACTGGCCAGCACCCTCTTCTTCAAGGCGTGAACTTCAACGGTTCCTGGGCTGTTATCATCGCTTCATTCGAAGTTATAGCACGGTGGCGGTTCCACTTACGGCACTCACCTCTTCCAAAACCCTGTTCTGATGGAAATCACTGGCCGATGAGGCCTTCAAGGAACTCAAGCGTCGCTTCACCACGGCACCCGTCTTCATCTTTCCTGATCCCGCCCTTCAGTTTGTTGTGGAGGTAGACGCATCGGAGACCGGAGTAGGAGCTGTCCTGTCACAGAGATCCCCCAAGGATAATAAACTTTTTCTCAGGTCTCTCATGCCGGCATACATCTCAGGTTACACGCCAGCTCTGCGCACTTCCGCATACCCGCAAGTCAGGCGTTATACGCACTTGTGTCTGTATTCCATGCTTCCACATTCCAGTGAGACCCTTCCTACTCACACCGCAGCACGGAATTCATCCTGACTCAAGTCAGTCACAAGCACTCCAAAACATCACTTTAATCTGTATCGACTCCCAGCATTTGCACTTATATTCACCATGCCCCCTACCACGTTTGACAGAGATGTGTTTAAGTTAATATGGATTCCAGTTCGTTATTGGAGGCTCTGGTAGATTGTAGGAAATTCCAGTCCTGAACTATAACACGACTGCAGTCACAAATTCTCAGAGAACAGCTGTCAGCATCAGCCGAGGCCAGGTCAGTCTTCGTGGAAAAGTGGAATCGTCCCTAGTCACCACATGCATTCCAGGCAGACCACACGGGGGCACCCATTCAACGAGATCTTCAACCAGAAGTGGGGCACCAGGACAAGTTAAACAGGTCCAGATGGATCCATATCTGTTAACAACTGTTATAATGAACTGCCTGCCACCTACAGTAACACACAGAATGAATACAGATCAATTCCTGCTTTCTGTTTCACCCAAATGAGAATAGGTCCCTGCTGAGTCCGGTTCCTCTCAAAGTTTAATCTCAGAGAGTTGTTCCTGGCCACCGTCGCCCTCGGCTTGTTCATCAGGGACTATCTGACCATTTTGATTGATACACATTTGCATTTCATACAAACATAAATAATTATTTTGATTGTGTAAAGCTGTTTTGCGACGATGACAATTGTTAAAAGCGCTATACAAATAAAATTTAAGTGAATTGAATTGGATCAGACAGCTTAGGAGCAACAAGTATAGCTCGACAGAGGACTAACTAGTATAGCTCGACTCTGGCAGGACTATGACAGCATAATTAAAAGGAAGAGCCAGAAGGAAACACAGACATAAGGGCTCTCTGAGATGTAAAGCAACCAGTCACTTAGTTATGAAACAGAAAGGCCATTTAAATTTACAGTGTGACCAAAAAGCTTGCTTCTAGGTACTTCTTGTCCTATGACTAGAACCTCTGTCTTATCAGAATTAAGCAGAAGGAAGTTAATTAACATCCAGTCTCTTATGTCCTGCACACGTTGCTCAACTTTAGTTTTTCTCATCTGGTTTTGCTGAGACATATAACTGTGTGTCAATAGCATAACAATGAAAGCTAATACCATTCTTATGAATTATGTTGCCCAGAGGAAGCATGTAAAGAGAAAAAAGCAGTGGGCCTAAAACTGAATCCTGTGGAACACCAAACTCCACTTAAGGACATGTAGAATAGGATCTGAGCCAGCAGAGGGCCATTCCCCTAATTCCTACTACATTTTCTAATCTGTGAAGGAGAATATTATTACAAAATATTAACAGTTAAGCACACTTTTGATTTTGAGCACACTTCTGCAGACTGTTGTAGTCTACATAGATTAATGTTAATATACTGAAGGCTCCACAACACAATTTTGTTTATGTTGTGTTGTAATTGATTTGGAAAGCTGCACAAAATATCTAATTTAAGTTACTTTATAACATTTTAGATAATTAAAATGCTGTCATTGTGTCTCTCTATAGGATGTATAGGTGTGGTGTCTCAGATGAAGGCCTTGCTGTTCTGACTTCAGCCATGAGATCAAACGTGTCATACCTAAGAAAACTGGATCTCTCCTATAACAGTGTAAGAGATTCAGGGGTAAAGAGTCTGTCTGTTGTTTTGGAGAATCCCCATTGTAACCTGGAGAAATTAAGGTAAGATTACCTTACATTCTTTGGTGAGATGACATGATGGTTCAATTGTATATGTGCATACTTTGTTTCATGTCCTCAGCTGGCTACAAGACTTTACGACCCAGTAATTGCGTACACCACTCACATAATGTGTGATCCTATACTGAGATAATGTAGAAGCACTAAAACCTATGACCACACACACACACAAAGAATAATAATAACAACAATAATAAAAACAAACAAGGTAAAGCCCACAAGTAGCACAATGCAAACAGGCAAATAAATATTTAAAATGTATTACCTCATCATATAGTGTCTCTAAACACAGCCCTAAATTTACTGGAAAGCCACAGAATTTCACTTCATTTTTGGTAAATTTGGGTAGATTTTCTTGTGGCTGTTGCAAAGCCTTTAACACTGGATACACAGCGGGCTACACACCCAAGGTGCATTTTCCACTCCAGGATTATGAATTGTAGCTGAAATAGGGAAAACTGACCAATCTGGCAACATAACTTGCAGTTTTATGTAATTTCCTGAACTGTTGTGATAAGTTGGCCAAGTATACAACCTATGTCATGTGTGTGAGTATGCATAAATACTACTGTATGTAGTTTAGACTTGTTCTAGGATGAAAGTGATTCATCAATGCTACCTGGAATGATTTCCTAAACATTTTTAATGGAATGAATGAATTCAGACAAAAACCAATCCCCTAAAAAAAAATTTCCCCCAAAAAAGTTTTATGGTACATGTCTGAAAGTGGTTCAGGTCTTAAACCAGTATAAAAATCTGCTGATGACGAGTGAGTTGTGTGTCTCTGCAGGTTGTGGGATTGTGGTGTATCAGATAAAGGCTGTGCTGCTCTGACTTCAGCTTTAAGATCAAACCCCTCACACCTGAGAGAATTGGATCTGTCTGGGAATAAACTAGGAGACTCAGGAGTGAAGTGTCTCTCTGCTCTACTGGAGAATCCTCACTGTAAACTGGAGACACTGAGGTAAGATTATGAAAACTAACTATAATGTAACTATAATGTATAATGTAAGATTATGTAACTATAGAATTTTTTAGACTGTTGACTGTATGCATACTGCACTTTATGGCTAATTCTTACACCATTATCTCATTATAATAATAAATTTCACATTTCAATGTTTTAAAAGTTTATTTGATTTAATATGGAGTTGCTATATTTTTTTATATTTTCATAATGGTGTTTATTTCATAATAATTGTTTGTTCAGATACATTAGTTAAGTCTTAAAACCAAGATAAAAATTTTGTGATGAAGCGTGTGTCATTGTGTCTCACTACAGGTTGTGTGAGTGTGGTGTATCAGATGAAGGCTGTGCTGCTCTGACTTCAGCTCTGAGATCAAACCCCTCACACCTGAGAGACCTGGATCTGTCCTTTAATAATGTAGGAGACTCAGGAGTGAAGCGTCTCTCTGTTCTACTGCAGAATCCTCACTGTAAACTGGAGACACTGGGGTAAGATCATCTCTCTGAGAGACACATGACGCATTCAGTAAGACACATTCTCTAATAGTGAGACTGAACCAGAGGTTTTAGGTTCATCATTAATGTCCTGAGGAGGAAGTGTGTGTCTTTGGGTTAAAAACTGATGAGATATTTACTAAATTTACACTGCAGATAATCACAGAAACTGCATCTAACTAAAAGACTAAATGTATTGTGTGTGAACTGCAGGGTTTAGGATGTAAATACAGATGTGACTAAAATTGTGTAAGTAAAAGTAAGTATTATTAATGTAGTGTTGAGGAATATTTCTTCAGACTTCCTGAGGGATTTTTGGCTCTCATGTTCAGCTCATTTGGGTTTGACGTTTCAGAGGAATGTTTTTGTTTGTATCATTTAAGCACCAAAAGCAAAAATATAACTTAAGGCTAACTAACTTAATATTCCTTTTACTTTTATAGGGGTCAAAACGTTTGCATAGTACTGTATATTGGAAATTGTAATTTCTAAATTCTTCCACTACTTGTGTTTCACAGAAGTGTTTAATCTGTGAACAAACTGACAAACATAATGTACATCAGGGGTCTCAAACTCAGTTCCTGGAGGGCCGCAGCCCCACAGAGTTTTGTTCCAACCCTGCTCCAACATACATACCATGTAGTTTTCAAATAAGCCTTAATGACCTGTTTAGTTGGATCAGGTGTTTTTAATTATGGTTGGAACAAAACTCTGTGGGGCTGCGGCCCTCCAGGAACTGAGTTTGAGACCCCTGATGTACAGTATACAAAAAAAGTCACGTGCAATACACATTGACAGTCTCAGTTTAAAACTGTCCATGAGCCTTTGTTCATTTTAACACTGATACGAGGTTGAGCTTTTTAAGATGTGAAAAAACAAGGAAAAATGTTTAGACTAAAAGGTCTAAGGACCAAGTCCCCAGTCCACAGTAATACAAAGTGTCTACAACAAGAGGAACGTCAAGGCTGTCACTTCTCCTCCTGTAATCAAGACAATTTAGAATGTGTTATTGTCCTTCCCAGGTTGTCTAAGTGTGGTGTCTCAGATGAAGGCTGTGCTGCTCTGACTTCAGCTCTGAGATCAAACCCCTCACATTTGACAGGACTGGATCTGTCCTGGAATAACATTGGAGACTCAGGAATAAAGTGTCTCTCTGCTCTTACGGATGATGAACATTATAAATTACAGAGATTGAGGTGAGTAATAACCTTTAGTAATAACCTATAGACTGTATAAATAAGTCTAATCATTTAACCTCATTATCAGAGTACCAGGTTAGGGAATACAACCAGTTTCTTTGAAAATTTAATTATATTCCCTATAATAACTTTTTTTTTTCCTATCCCATGCATTAAAGTGTGTTGATTTAATATTCAGAGTCAGACTGAGTCTACAAAATGTCAAAAATGTGTGCATGAGAGTGATTGTAAATGAACACCTCGTCTCCTTGTGACACCCTGCTGTCTCTGACTTCATACTGCTGCTTTTGTCTGAACAAGATAATCTCTGCTTTTCCCAGTTCCTGATAAGCAACACACTTTCTTCCCAACTCTCATAAAAGCTCATTAATGATCATCTGTTATGCCCTAAATATTTTTATTTAAGCAGCCACTTTATTCACTCTGACACTTCCTCGAGCACCCTCCCTCAACTCTGTGTCCTCCGTCATTCCTGTAAAATTCACCCAGATTGTTCTTAAAGGCTTTTAAGTCTGCACTTACATATACATGTAGAACAAGAAATAAATGATGCAGTAGTGTTTATTATGAAAAAAACATKCTCAAAAGCCTGGGATTGGATAAGAATAGTGATATAATGTGTAAATATATGATCATGTTCCTGTTAGAATGTGTAGTTATGAGGCCTCCGAGTGGCGCAGTGGTAAAAGCGCTCGCCCTATCATCCGGAGATTGCTAGTTCGAATCCCGGGTGATGCTGTAACCTCTCGCAGCCGGAGGTCTAGAGAAAGCTGATTGGCTGGGATGAGAGAGGTACTTAGCGCTCCCACATTAATCTACAGCCAGTCAGGGAGCGGATAGCGCTGTCCTCCGAGTGTGTTACGAGCGAGCAGTTCGAAAAGATACGGTTGGCAGGCGTCACGTGGTTCGGAGGAAACACGTGATAGTCTTCGGCCCTCCCGGCTGAGTGGTAGTAGCCTTAATGTGGGAGCCCCCTAGTGACGGGGAGGAATTGGACACGACTAAATTAGGGAGAAAAATCGGGGGGAAAAAAAAGAATGTGTGGTTATGGTAAGTTATCTTACAACTGCTCTAAATATTATTTATCTAGCTAAATATTATAATACATACATGTTTAAGTATGAGGAAATGTTGAATAATTAATCATAAACAAGAGMGGAAAGTCAGAGATGATTACATGCTGTTGTTGATGAAGTGCCATAGTCAAACATGTCTTTATTAATATACATGTTTTGTTTTGTATCATATTCAGGGTGTGGTGAACATCTGTGTGTGTAATGAAGACTCCTCCATGTTCCTGCATTTCCATGTAGCTGTTTGACACCTGGCTTATATAGTTATAACACTTTAAACACCTAGCTCATTTAGTTATAACACATTCAACAGACTGAGAGGTGTGAGAAGTGTGTTTATCATGCACAGGGAATCAGACTGCACACAGTTCTACACTGTATAATAACTTCTGATCACTGGGTAAAATTCCCAGTACAGAGTACAGAGTTAGTGTAGTGATGGCTTCAGTATAACACACTTTCACACGCATTTAAACKTTTTTATAATGAACACAGTGGAGTGATACATATAGTGGAGCGTACTAGTGCTGGATTACTAATTCAAGTGCTGGATTAATAATCAAATGCCAAATTAAATTAATTGAAAAAAAACCTGCAGATGGGGAATACAGATATGCTGGTGTAATGTTCTGTAGTTATGTGATTAATACAGTATTTTACTATCTATACATGAACAGTGTTGCTTTGCTTGATACACACAAAATTACAGTGGTGGCCAAGTGTTAAGACAACATATTCCAYGGTCTCCCCRTGCACAAAACAGGTGATGTCACTRATTAGTTGTCTGAAATGTTAATCAGAATCAGCTGGTTTAATTAATAGATGTAACAAATATGTGGCAGGACTTTTACATTCTAAAGCCAGAGTGTCCACCTCTGCACAAAATTGTCTAAAACTAGGAGAGTCTCAAGTGAATTAAAATTTTTTGTTCATGATCTTAAGGAAGCCATCAAGCTTAACAATATGCCCAGCTGGATCCAGGAGAATTTGAAGAAAAAAGGACTTCATACTTAATATGATTTGTTGTATGTAAATTTTATTGTGTATAATAAATTATTCTATTATATTGATTGTAATATTATTMTTAATTGATAATTAATAAAATATCATTAAAGCCACCACTGTACTGTATATTGTAATTACCTGTATTGTAACTACTTACACTGTTTTGCAGATACATCAAATCAAATACATTTTTAAGAAATAAAATACATACAACAAATACAGTGTTGTGATTTTGTTGTTTAAATGTAACAAGAATTTTGAGTTTTTGTAGCAAAATTAGTTTTGTAACAGTTCTTTAAAATATATTCATCTGCATTCATGACAACAAAATGTACAGTTAAACTAAGTGTTTTTGAAAAAAGCATTAGAATAAAAAATCTGTCAAAATGAAATCACTGCAGCATGCTGGGTCATAACCTCATAACCAGGCCTTTCCATGTTACAGTTGACACAAACTGATTTATGTTTAATTCAGGAWTTTTAAAGTACACATTTTTAGTAGAGAGGTTTTTAACTGGGTGCTTGTAGTGATTTGACATGGCTGAATGAAACGACACCTTCAAATTTCATAAATCATGCAGGGCTTTTTATTTWCTGAGTGCAAACAGCAGTTTCTTCTCAATGTAGCTAATTATCAGCACTACTGTCTAAAGTCTCAGCAGGTCTACAGGGCTGCCAAGGGCAGGTGCACAGGTCCAGCTGGCAGAGTWCTTTATGCCWCRAGTTCTTRTGGTCATGGCCAGGCGGGGCAAGAGGGCGAGCAAAGCTGAGATGAGCAGAAGACACTTTKGAAGAAGAGGTGGCAGATGCGATCACAGGCACACTGCAGGCTGATTTCTTCATGGCAAAGAGTTCTCGGAGAATGCAGACATTGAAGACATTCTCTGGACTGGCCATTGGTGGCTTAGAGGGATAAGGCACTGAGTTACTGATCGTAAGATCGGCAGATCGATCCCAAGCTTGACCAGGTTGCCACTGTTGGGCCCTTAAGCGAGGCCCTTAACCCTATCTGCTCCAGGGGTGCTGTATCATGGCTGACCCTGCTCTTTGACCCCAGTTACGTTGGGATATGCGAAGAAGGAATTTCACTGTGCTGTAATGTATACTACAGTATGTGACAAATAAAGACTTAACAGAGGCAGTTGATGGTAATCAGCATCCAAGCCTGGTGGGTTAGGGCACCTCGCCCCTCCCCTGCTCACAGTTGGGCTGTCCAAGGTGCCAAAAGTCCTGGGAAGTCTTATTGTGTTGTTTACGTGCAGAGCTTTACAACCTATACAATGAGGCACTTTCACATCTTTCATCACACCATCACAGAGRAAACCCGATCCTGACTGCCCTGGAGCCTTAAGCATGCATAATCAAATCTTCAGCATTGASTTAACACATCAGAGATAATTTGAGTCCAACTGGACTTATATAAACACTGTATGCTGTTAATTAACCTTGTGTAACTTTGCTGTCCTACAGTTTTTCTCCCATGGGCCACTTTTGTCAAGTCCTGACTAATGCAGACTGGGAACATCCCACAAAACCTGCAGTTTTAGAGTTGCTCTGACTCAGGTCTTCTAGCCATAACTATTTGGCCCTTATCAGGGTGCCATGTTAATGAACTTCCCTCTGCTTAATCCTGATGAGACAGAAGTTCTAGTCATAGGACCACATGCAGCTAGAAGCAAGCTTTTTGATCACACTGTAACTTTAAATGGCCTTTCTGTTCCATCAAGTGCAACAGTAAAAGTCCTCATTGTAATTGTCAGAGATGTTTCTTTAAGATGTTTTTTTTTTGCATTGATGGTGTTTTTGTTATAAATCCATGATTGCTTAAGTTCATACAGCTGATAAAACTTGATTTAAATATGTCTTTATACTGTATGTAAATATAGAGAAGAGACGTAGTTAAATTAACTTTATCCTGCACTTGGTTCAAGAAGAGCACACGGTAATTGTGCTTTAATGATATTTATGTTTAACGCTATTGATGTGTCCAAATGGTTATGTTAGTAATTACTTGATTATTTTGCATTTCCTTTATCCTGGAGTGCTTGAGCCTGTTTTATTAATGGACAAGAAACAAGTGTGAGAGACTTTAAAAATGATTGAGAGATGTGTACATATTAAAATATTTATGTCCTTTTATTTTAKTTTAGTTTTCACGGTGTCTGCTGAAAAAGAGAGAAAGAGAGAAATAAACGTTCAAAAGATACCTGTATGATGCGTGGCCAACTTTTTTGAACCAGTGTAGCTCCAGTGAAAACGTAACGCCAACGTATCGGCCGAGAGTTCAAGTAAAGAGCATGGTCGCTGGAGCGGTGGATGGTGAACGTTGAGGAGGAGGCTTGCCGATTAACGGAAGGAAAAGTAAAGTAGCGCCTGTTTGTGAGAATACCGCGATTCACCTGAAGAGGGCAGCGTTCAGG
>QMIH01001518.1:96462-110509 GCA_003987875.1 Clarias batrachus | reverse complement strand
TTTATTTATTTATTTATTTATTTATTTATTACCAACGTCAGTCATAATTTCTTCACTTTGTTCGACCCAAACTTTTCCTCACTAACGTATTTGGGACCAAATCCATGTAGAGGGCCACATAGCCTGGTCCCTATGATGTAAAGCATGGACGTTTAGGTAATTAAGGATGTCGTGATGTCTTGTCGTTGATATTCCCCAGCGCTGCACCCAGCATCCATTACTCATCGTAAAGCTCATTACAGAGAGCAGAGCTGCCTTCTTCTTATCGCTACATTTCAGCCTCTATGTATGGAAATGAAGAGAGATAATTAACTACACAGGACCTTCATCTTTCAACAGGAAATATGGACTGATATAAAAAAGAGGCAAGTCCAAGGAACTGTATAATGAAGCTCATTGTGGCAGTTACGCATGGAAAAGTATAGCTTGTGATGTTTCGCTTTTAACGTTAAGCCACGAGAAAAAAGAAAAGAGGAGAAAATATAGCACTCTTAAAAAACGGGAGGGCGATGGAGAGGAGCAGACGAGGTGCCATATAAAAGAATCATTTATACTGCTGGGTTCGATACAGTGAACGCCTCCACACAAAGATGCCCTGTACGGCACTCACCCATAAACTGGGGTCCCGTGAATAGCAACCAGTGTAGAGGGGAGACTATTTCCCCTGTAAATGCAGCAGATTTGTAGCATGGTAATGACCAGCACTAGAACTGACTGCACTGTTTTCTTTTGTTTTTTTTTCCCTTCCTCACCAGTGCCATCTCATATACCAAGCGAGAATGGCACCAGTTTTCACACAAAAGCCCTTCTTCCATCCACACTCAGTCACAGAAAGACAGACAGGTAAGAACAATTTACACTGTCCCTGAAATCGAAAGGTTAAAGGTCATGTCTGCTCCRGCCAGTCGAGATCAATGTAAGAACAACGCAAATGGGAGGATTTTATGACGATGAAATATTCATCAGAGCGCGAGGGGCAGTCTCTAGACTAAGCGTGTCCAATTAGCCCTGGTCAGAGAGGCTGCAGCTCAGTGGGACTCTCTGAATGTTTTATTACATGTCGATCCATACGGCAACATCAGTGCATGTGTGACCTTACCACAAGTGTGGAGCTAATACACACAGCAGCAGTAATGAGGCCTAGAAACACTGCTTAGTCCTAGATMAAAAAAAAAAAAAGCATAATGAGCACCATATATTAGAAATACAAACATGCAACAAAGGCCGCTTTCTACTTTTAGACGTATTTGAAATTTAAGAAATGCATTGCCTGTAATTAAGTTCTGATTCCCATACTTATGCCGAGAGAGGCGAAACCAGAAAGCGTAGTGGCACAAATTTGAAAAGTGTATGATGTCCTTCTGGATAAGCCTGCTCCTGGTATACTTTTAAAATAATCAATAATAAAAAAAAAATTCTAACTCAACAAATTTGACGAACTAAACACTTGCTGCGGATTGCATGGGGATGCTCGTGAAACTTTCATCAATTGGTTGAATATAATATAGAGATCTGATCAGTTGTTTGGTCAGTAAAGCTACGTTTACACTGTCAGTTAAATGTGATCCAATTCCGATTTTTTGCTCCTATGTGACACACATCGGATATTTTCTATGTCCGTGTAAACAGGAAAAAAAACGTAGGGATTCCGATATTTCAAGATCGGTTTCAGGCCTCCTTCATATGTGGAAATAAATCAGATATAAATCAGATATGTGCTAATGTGATTGTCGTGTAAACAGACAGATTGAATTTTCTGAGGCATTGCGTTCTGTACGTCATGAAAACTGCGACTTCTTTGCACCTGTTGCAAGCCACCAGAGAGCGACCCCGACACGTCTCGCACCCAGACATTCCTCTGAATGGTTGAGGACACAATAAATGAAGCATATGCGCAGACTGCAATGATGCCCTTTTCCTCCTTCTCCGTTTCGCGAACTTTGCATATATCGCAGAGCTAGCATCAAGCATATTTCACCTTCGTCCATCTTGGCTAGTGTGTAGTGCAAGAACCTCCCTTTAAGTATGCGCGATGTTTCAGATGGTATGGCAAGTGTAAACACGTGAATCGGATATGAGTCATAGTTGAAAGAACGTGTAAACAGACAGTCAGAAAAATCAGATATAGGCAACAAATCAGAATTGGGCATCGAGACCTGCAATGTAAACGGGGTTTAAGTGAATGGGATTGTGTTTTCTCTGATACTTTTCTGCCCCAGATGCTTGCACCTATTGCTGTGCAGACTGATGGCAAAAACCGCCAGGCTGGCTCAGATGGCTTCAAGTGAGAGTTCATGTCATTTTTTTTTTTTYGGTTGGAAATTTTTGTCCAGCGTGTGCATTTAAATGATGATAATATTTTTTTCTAATTATTATTACTTTATGTGATTTTTATTGTCATCATCTAGGGTTAGCTACTGTATATAAATAAACAAATGTCTGAATAATGGTCAGAACTCACTTTTTCAATGATGTATTTACATTTACAAATGTTCTCTCTGTATGTCTGTCCAGGCAGATTTTGTCACAGCATCACGCAAAACAGAATTGAATGAAATTTTGGCAGTAATTTTGGAATTTCCTTCAATTTAAACCTGGGTCATAAATAAAATAAAATTGTTGAGTTATGTGCAAGATTAGAAACCGCAAGTTTTCACTCAAGTAAGTAAAGTGATTTTATTTCTTTGAATTAAGTTAGGCAGAGAGTTCTGTATAGAAAGACAGGCAGACGTGTACGAGACGTCCTGAAATAATAATATCACTGATTACATTAAAGCCGATCAGTTTATTTTTAGCTTTAACCTTTTAACTAATTCTGCAAAATCTTTTTCTGTCAGCTATGGGTAATTACGCAAGTCATTACTAATTAATAGTGCTGCGCAATTAATCGTGATATGAACCAGTGCAATTATTCAACCACAAAACGCTACAGTATATGGCAGATAATATATGCAGTTAATCATTTATGTAGAGGTTGTCAAAAAAAATCTTTTTATTATTAGCGATCTTTTTACAATTATTTGCAGGTAACTTAAATAAATACAGTTAAGTTATATTTGTATAATTTAATGATTACATATCACAGTCTAAATTTCAATTGCAATAATAAAAATAACTGCAATATACCTTTTTGACCAAATTATGCAGCCCTACTAATTAATGGCTACTAACACTTTTTAAATGGTTTCATCCAGTAATATCACTTACATCAGCCTTCACAAAGACTGACCTGGAACAACCCAAGATGAGATTGTCTGAGAAGGAGGACGACGGTGAACCAAGAAAACTTTCCAAAACTATTCCACTTTTAAAAACAATCACAGTTTTTTTTTTTTTTTTTCCTAGACTAGCCCTCTAGTTAGTTTTTAAGAAGGCCTTTAAAACTCAAGACTCCTTACGAGGTCTTGAGTTCATTTTCATGAAAATAAGATATTACTAATTATTTAGTGAAGAAGCCCTAAAGACTTCAGCATTAAATGAATCCTGAAGATGACTGGAGTGGGAGCAGTTTCAGTGTTTTAATGAGTCCTGAAAATGTCCCCAGTAAAGTTCAGTAGGTCTCTAGTTCGGATGGTCCCGAAGACGTTCTGCAGGCTGACTACAGTACGTCTGTGCCCAGTGGGATTTTAAACCATAACAGCCTCATGCTTTAAAGCCCAAACTAAACAGGATCTACTGTACTTACAACAACCGATCCACACTGCTCAAGTTCTGCAGCTGCATATGCAAGCTGGATTAACAAATCTGCACTTTGGACTTGGACACTTTGGACTTGGACATACAAATGTACATATCACAGATTTGTTTTTAGCCTATTTACAGACCACATGATATTTCACTTGGGTGGTTAAACGACAGGGAAATGCAACCGCCAGTTTAAACAGCCTAAACCCTGTAGATGTAACGGTGACCTAACATTTTTAAAAAATCAAATAAGTGTGCATACAAAGTTTTTTAAATTTAGTGTCGCAGTTTAGTGACTCCTACTTTTCTCAATTTTCACTACATATTTGGCTAACCTTGGCAAAACAGTGACTTGACATTCGCTCATCACTGCATCCCTGCAGCTTCCGTGGCCTCGCAGCCCATTACGCGTGACACACCGATGTTTTTTGCCGCCCTGCTTGACATTTTCTCGGGAATGATAAAAAATGAATGATGACCTCAATAGTCTTTTACATCTGCCTGAAGATCAATACGGTGTGGGGGAGTAGGTCAGGGGGTCTCCAGAGGTTGGGAAAAGGGGAGAGCGGGGGATGCAGAAACCTCTTTGAGGCGGGTTCTGGATGCATGCAGGCTTGCCAGGCACTCTAAGCGGTGAGTTTTTAATTGGAGGCCTGTTTTGGCAGACAGGGTGTTGAACAGCACTGCAGCCAGGCCCGCTCTCCTCCGAGAGCCTGGGAGTCCCATCCATTATTGATCGCTCGTGAGATGAAAGAGGAGGCTCCGCTGCTTCTCACTCGACAAGGGAAAGACGAGAGATGGGGAGAGAGAGAGAGAGAGAGAGAGAGAGAGAGAGAGAGAGAGAGAGATCAGTGAGGGGCATACCCTAGCTCTCAGTAGAATGTTGAGAAATTGAAAAAAAAAAAAAAAAAGAAATATTGAAAGTTGGGTTTCCTTGAAAACATTGTGGTACAGTTTGCACATTCAGAACAAACTGTTTACATGTATTGTTAACTCAGCACTTTGTTCAAAATCTCTAAAATCATGTGTGGTACAGTACACATGTAAAACAAAGGAAAAAAGCAAGGATCAGCATGTTTTGTGACGATGTTCAACTGACACCTGAATAAAGAATCGCCACTGAAGTTTCCTTTAACTTTTTAGTTTTTAATTTTGTAAAAAAAAAAATTTTAAAAACCAAGCACGGTGGAATGTTTTCGCTCTTGGTGTGGTTTTTCATGCCTTCTCACTTGAGTGTGGCTCAGGAGGTACAGTACAGTATGTACGCGAGCTGATCTCCATCTGCTTCCAAGTAAACTTCAGCACGTTTTTAATTGCAGTGATTGAAAGTCCAAAATTGACCCAGTGACTCCATTTATTTGTTATTCATATGTTTATCTAGTAATTGATTGAGCGTTGGCTCCATGTTCCGCGTGCTTGGATGATTTCTGCATGTACTTGGCATTATGGTATTTCTGCATTTTTACTTCACACAATATGACCCCCCCCACCCCACCCCCCTTAGATGTTACACCAACTTCTAGGATTCTTCAGCAGGTCCAGACTCACATTCCTTACTCGAATAACTACATACCTTTTTCTATTATTTCACTGTTTCACATCGAATATTCTACTGAATTATTCAAATCCCTTACTAAATAATATGCTTTAAGATGAGGAACTGAATCATTCGCCAGAGGGTTAAATGATATGAGTCTTTCAATCGTTTAAAATGTGAATCGTGACCTTTATTGCCTCATACGACCAGTTCTGGTGCTCACCATGTTGCTTAGCATGTGCTTTGGCTCGTGTGCACACATACAAAATTTACAAAAGGCCATTATACATATACAGTAAGTGTACTTGTAGACATAAAACTAACACTGGTTCCTTCTTTAAATTTTATCTTTAACAATCATAAATGAATGTAATCTTTCTAATAACCGAATGATGCTTAAATAAATAATGATTTTAATTCTTTTGTATGACATGAGGCAGCACAGTGATTTAGAGTTTAGCTCTGTCGCCTTGCACCTTCCAGGTTCCAGGTTCAATTCCCACATTGGGTCTGTGTGCATGGAGTTTGCATGTTCTCCCCATGGTTGGTGGGTTTCCCCCAGTTACTCCGGTTTCCTCCCAAAGTCCAGACAAATGCATATTAGGCTCTTAGGCTAATGGGTGTTCCCAAAATGCCCATAGTGTATGAGTGTCTGTGTGTTCCCTGCGATGGATTGGCACCCCATCCAAGGGGTACCCCACCTCATGCCCTAAGAATCTTGGGATAGGCTTCAGGCCCCCTGCGACCGTGTACAGGATAAAGTGGTAATTACAATGAGTGTATGTAAATGTGTTTAAAAAAAAAAATGGATAATCAGTTGGTTGTTAGGTGTAAAAATGAAATAAATTCATTAATTAATTAATTAAAATTTCTTATAAAATAATTTTTCAATTCACATAGAATTGTTGCCTYGCACCTCAACGTTTAAATCTCGCCTTAGCTCCACAGGTTTTATGTGTACTCCCCATGCGTGATGGGTTTCCTCCAGGTAACTGGTCCAGAGACATATGGTGTAGGTTGATTGGTGCTTGCAAATTGCATTGTAGTGTGTGCTTGTGTTCTGTGATGAGTTGGCATCCCATCTGGGGTGTACATTGTCTTGGGGCCACCCCTGGGAGAGGCTCCAGGCCCCTGGGACCCTACAGAGGATAAACAAAAATGACAGTAAATGCATAGATGGATGGATACATTTTTGGCAATGCGTCCAGTTTTGTGCAACGTCCCAAGTGATGCAGGTCTTGAAATAAATGTTTAACTTTTATACTGTATGCCTGACTTGTGTTTTATCATACTTGTACAGTCTCGAAGCAGACAGCATTAGTGGTTAGGACTGTCGACTCGCACCACCAGGGTCAAGGGCTCGATTCCTGCCTCAGGCCTGGATTGGCACCCTGAACAGYATGTACCTCACCATGTGACCAAAGACTTCCAGGATAGGCTCCACCCCCTATGACCTTGTATACAGGATGAGTGCTATAGAAGATGAATGAATGGATATTTAATGTACATGCACAAATCTATCAATTTGATCGTTCATCTTTTACTACTGTCTCCTTCACAATATGCTTATACACATACTGTATTGTTGAATGAACTATAAAAATACCACAGAATAAAAAAATTTTCTACAAATTTATATTTAGGTGTACTGCTTGCATGAACAGTTTTCATTCCAATTACGACATGAGTTGGATTATTTACAAATTATTTGGCTGAGACTGTAATCTGTCCCTCCCAAAATAAAGATTAATCTTATGACGCAAAACAAATCCAAATTCGGCATATGGTTGCAATATTCTACATAAACAGGAACTGTTATGATGGATTACGTAACCTGTTTAAAAAATTTTAATATCTAGGCCAATCACACRCACACATGCCTATACCCCGATGCAAACTCACTGATTAAATCCATATGCAGGTCTACAAGCCTGAACGCACATCAGACGTGTGTACACCAAATGTCACACAGTGTCCATAATATCCCATAAAATTTCAATATTAATTTAGGCCAAATTGACCTTACAGCTTAATGACTGTTGCGAATGCCACACAGTTCCTCCCTCTCGGAGGAGGACTAACAGAGCCTCACACTCCTGTCGTAATGCTAATTCAGCACATGGCTCTGGTAGTGGGCAGCGTGGAAGCACGGGCATCCATTCAGTCGGACCTCAGGGGCCCCAACATGAAGCCATGGAAGACAGCAGATGTTGCCGAGCCCCTACCCATTCCCTCCCTCACACACACACACACACACACACAMACACACACACACACACACACACACACACACACACACACACACACACTCCTGCCCTCAGGCTGTGTGTGGTTTAAGCTCAGCGCACGGGACGAATGGACAGATGGCAGGGGGTGAGGAGAGAGCTGAATGCATGTGCCAGCACTGGAGCCCTAGATGCGCATGACATGTTTACCTCTGTGGATTGAAACGAACAAAATGTGCCCTTTAATGTTGATGGAGTTTATGCAGCGAGACTGTTAATGCAGATGCCCTCACACACTTACACACACACACGCACACACACTGAGGAAATATGCCAACAATATGCATTATTTACTGTGTTAGTTACTGAAGTCTGGACTGTGATGACAAAAGCAATGTTTGCATAATGAAGATAATAAAATCGAGAGAAAACTGTTRGGGGCTGGTATTATATAAGAGTGAAAAACCATTTCTGCAGTAACGACCATGCCTGAAGGAACAGGATGCATATTAAAACATATATATACTGTGATTTTTTKTTTGTAATTGTAAATCCACCTATACGCAGATACCTAGAGACTGAAATATGATGCAAGCCGATTCGCACTGGTTTTAGTAGTTTCCTGAGGGTGATGTACAGTACAGGCTCACACACAAGTACTATTTAAACCCAGCCATTAACTGATCAGTTGAATCAGCTGAATCAGAAACTTTATTCACAAAGAATCGTATCTTGCTAATCTTACTAAAGCCTTATCTCACCCGGAAAATCACACCTCGTCAAAAAAAGTTCTTTGTTTGCCAGTTAAAAATTATAGTCTTAGAACACATAATGTGATGTGCTCGCATTGCAATCAGACGCAAAGTTTTGGCGGTGTCAGAATTTTTTTGATTAAAATCTCCAGCGTGTGAGCACTGCGAGTATGCTAAAAACCCTGAACAATAGACCAAAAATATCCTCGTTCCCTGAAGCCCACGATGTTTATGTTTAACCCAGATCATGCTGATTGATGATGTAAGCGGAATGTCGACATTATATTTCATTTAAATTCAGAGATGAAAGTGTTGTGTTTTTTTTTTTTTTTTAATTCTTACCAGTACTACAGCATGTAGCCAAAGGGTGGAGGTGGTGGACAGTCCTGTAAATCTTTTACGTTTCTGTTTATGTCTCCACTTTATTCCACTTAAATAAATAAATAAATAAATAAATAAAACCTGCTCAGGGTGGAATTCTAAATAGTGTTTAATGGAAAGCTAGTACACTATGTACTGTAAGTGCCCTTGTTTGGGGAAGGGAGGGGGGATGGGTGTAGAAAGAGAGAGGGAGAGATCTGGGTTTCAGCCTTGTGTTAGCAGCTAGTTAGCTTTGACGCTCATGTTAGCCATGAACAAAGCATTGAAGTGAGTCATGAACCTGCCAGCGTACTGGCGTTCACATTACCTAGCGGTAGTAAAAGATCGAAACACAACGCAGGCGGTTCAGAGGCAATTCAGAACAACTTATTAGCAATTGTTAGAGAAACAAAGTGTTGTTTAAGATGATATAACTTTTTTTTTCTTTTTGCTGAATTTTGAATTTGGTTTTTGGCAGGTTCAGGCAGCTGATATCCTCTCTTTCCAGGACTTCCACCGCCATGCACTGATTCATTCAGTGGTTTAGCGGCTCAGACCAGCCTACTTTGATTTATGTTTAAATTACAATCTGACATCAAGGACACATCTCTTATACAAGTCAGGGAAAATTATACTGGAATCGAGTTATACAGTGTGACAAGTAGCCTAATAATCTCAATATAACATTAAAAAAATCTCTGTTGCCTTTGGAGTGGTTTAAGACAGTGAAGTTTAGGAAGGAGTTACTAAGGTAATGACTAATATGATGCGCCTGAGGCCCGCTTTTCCTACATGTTAGGGTGATTTGTGTGTGTGTGTATTCTGGAGAGGCCACGGATATGTAAAACATACTGTAACTGCACTGGTTCATGTAATGAGCAGCAGAATTATTGAAACCCTACAAAAAGGTTCAATAAACACATAATTAAGACATTTCTAACATCAGTCCTTATATATTAATATAATATGTGATTTTCAATGTTATTCAAATCTAGAATTGGCCTTACATCGTGTTTAGCGGTTAGCACTGTCACCTCACACCTCCAGGGTTGGAGGTTCAAATCCTGAGTGTGTGCATGTTGGGCTTGAAAGTTCTTTATATGTTGGGATTCTTCTAGTTTCTAGTTTCCCGCCATTGTCAGTGTATTTCCAAATTGCATGTAGTGTATAATTGGGTGTGTGCATGCTTATGCCCGACAATGGGTTGGTTYCCTATCCACGGTGTATCCTACATTGTGCTCCAAGTTCCTACAGGATAGAATTGACATTTTGATATATTTTATTCACCACTATGTTTCGTTTTCGTTTTTCTCTCACTTTTGTTACTGAAGTTTTTTCTTCATCTCTACCTAAGGAAAGTGATGTTGGTGCACTCTAGTCATTTCGTCTGTCCAGCTCTCTCATCTGCAAACTCCCCTCAAACAGATCAGCTTGTACATCTGCTGTTGCTCAGACACCAGGGTCTACTGTCTCATCTTCTTTAATAGACTTATTGTTATTATGACATTTAAATATGACATTGCAGGAAAGTGCTGAGTGAGGGGAAACAGAAAAAGATGTAATGTCAGCACTACATTTCAACAGGAATAACAAAAATAATGCATCAACCAAAAAATGATCACATTGTTCACAAATATTTTAATATCACTCTCTCACTCACTCATTGCCTATACGGGGTCGCTAGGGGCCTGGAGACTATCTCGGGAGACTTAGGGAATGAGGCAAAGTACACCCTGGACAGATTGCAAATCTGTCGCAGGGCACACTCTCAAGCCTTCATTCACACACTACGGGCAATTTGGGAACACCAATTAGCCTAACCTACATATCTAAAGGAGGTTTCCTTTAACCAGTCTAACTAAGCAGAACGAGGGATAACTCAGACAGAGGAGTCCTCTCAATTTCAGATTTAGAATCTGCTTTTAGTGTGAAAAATGCTTTGTGAATTACTCTTAGGCATTCAAAAAAATGCTAAACGTCTAAAATTAGGTTAAATATGTGCTGAAAATGACTCCTAAACSTGTAAATTAGGAGCTACCTTTAAGTTAAGTGTTGATTACAGCCTCGGGTGTATGAGACCTGGAACGTCACCAGCTATGCATTGGACTTTAACCATTCAGGATTACAGTTGGGTCACCAAAAAAAAAGTGTAACTTGTTCCAGGACTGTCTGTAATCGATGCAATTTAAGGTGATATCGCCATCTAGTGTTCAGACACTTTGCTCCATGGATACCCTACATGCACTTCTTCCATGCTCGTCTGAAGCGTTTCAGTTTGTTCAAAATGTAGGCCACTGTGTCTGCAAAGGRGGCACAGGAACAGGCTGAATCCCAACTGACTCTCTGTTGGGAACAAAGTGCATTACATAGGATGCAGAAGTCATTATTTTATACGATTGCTGTATTTAATAGACCTCTAAAGAAAACGTCTGGGATTTAATAGCGTTCATGGTTCTGTCTGGAACTGTAGACTGTGAATGTGTTTTATATAGCATAACTATGGGAAACTATTAGTTAATAAAGGAAAGATGGATAGACAAATATATGTATAATCATTTCACACAATAACACATTTGACTTTGTTTTAACTGACTTTACTGGTTTAGCTTGAAAAGTTTAACCTTTTCGTCATTACAAATAAATAAATTAATTAGTAAAATAGTCTTTATTTATAGAAATGTCTATTGTTTGACCATGAGGATGATGTAATATCTCCATTCTTCTGAAGTCACGTGCAGTAACTGGAGTATTGCTGCCTCTATGTGCAACCTTGAAAATTCATAATTCCAGACATGAAGGTTCTAGTTTTAACATTCTAGTTTTTGAGCTTCGGGGGGGGGGAAAACAAACAAAACAAATACGGACACTCCACAAATATAATCTAAAAAGTACGTCGCCCATATTAACTAACTTCAAAGTCAACTTATTACTGACAGGTAAAATGTGACATTTCATCAGGAATGACTTGTCTCAAAGATGCTATAAAATAAAAATTTTATACAAGAAAAAAAAAGTACGATTTGACCCATGTAACAAGTTTTCGTTCTGGGTGAAAACTACATGAATGCACTAGATGCCATCTCTTTCCCATGACCATGCTTTCATATAAGAATGTCATATATATTCTGTTTCATCAGAAGGAATTGATTAATTTTCTATTATAGCTTCCCTGATGAGCTGCAAGCCAAATCATATACTTGTATTAATACACTCCTTTTGAAACATTAGTGCTTTTATAATACCAACTTGGACATTTGTATGGCAGATGCTCCAAAATTGCGTAACATGTGTATCCACTGCTGTAAAGTTTAAGATGTAAAGCTCTTAGGAAATATATATATATATATTTTTTTTTTTTTTTTTTTTTTTTTTTTAAGTGACGAGAAATGTATGCTGTTATAAAATTGCAAGGAATTTAATCTAAAGATGTAACTTTTTGCAGCAGTAAATATAAATAGGAAAAATATATTTTAGCAAGTGTGTATGTTAAAACGATGCCAAAGGGAAAGACATAAGCAATGGTCTTGGAGAAATAAATTGTTGCAGCACATCAAACTGGAAAGTGTTTTATAAAGCAATTTCCAAACAAATCGGAGGTAATCATTCTACAGTGAGAGAGATTATTTACAAGTGAAAAGAATTTAAGACAGTTGCTAATCTTTTCAAGAGTGGACATCCCAGCACAATCACCCCGAGGTCAGACTGTGTAATTCTCAGGAAAATACCAACAACAAGAAAAAAACAGCGATGCATTTCAGCCCCTACAGGCCTCTATGAGCATTTTAAATATTAAAATCCATGATAGTTCAATTAGAAGATGACTGAACAAGTAAAGACAGTTTGGAAGGATTGCCAGGAGACAGTCATGGAAGCACAACTGAGGTTTGCAAATCTGCATCTGAACAAAGCAGAAAGCTTTTGGGACATTATCTTGTGGATAGATGAGAGCAAAGTGGATTGCTTGGATCTAATGCCTTGTGCCATGTTTGAGGAAAACCAAATAGCATTTCAGCAGAAACTCTCCATACCACAAGCCCGATGGTGGAGGGGTGATGATTTGGGCTTATTTTGGACGTTTAGTCAACCATGAACTCCGCCTGTATACTAGAGTATTCTAAAGTAATTGGCTTCACTAGCCTCATCTCAACAACATGAAACAGAAATAAACTTGGTAAAAAAAWTTTTTTTWAAAAACACACATAGTGCAACATGTCTGAAGAATAAACTCTTCTTACAGGAGTGCTACTCTCTATCCATCAGACACTTTCGCCGAYGAGCCGATTCACAAAAGTCAATTGGAGGTGGCTTCAGGACACTGTGATGAGTAAAGAGCATCATTAATGAAGCCAGCGCTGCATTAATGAATAGACCAGGAGCTTCAGTTCATCTAACTAGAGCATACTGAATGTACTAATTGGTTTCTCTGTTGCTCAAGCTCTAATTAATATTTTAATCTTCATAAAATCTCTCATTTATGTTGTCCTTATGGTTACACTTAGCAGTCTGATCAGTGGAGGTCATTAGATACATAATTTTTTGTTCCTTGCCCCTGCTCATCTGTCTTAGAATTCTTATTTTTCATGTCTGACTAATTGTTCCGAGACCAAGTTTTCCTCTTTTTACAAGAAAGGTTCTCACAGAAAAATGRGTGAGAAAAAAAGTAGTTATGAAATCTCTCGCATTGCTTTTTTCTTTAGTCTTGGGATGTGAATATTAAAACTATGCGGGTGAGCCTTGGCCCCGGAGTATATGCATAATGTGCTCATTATGTCAGCAAGTCAGTGAAGCATAAATGCCATCATTGCCTGTGCCTTTTTCTCACTCTTCAACCGGATCTGACATATAAAAAACTTAGGCAGCGGCCGTTATGGGGAAACTGAGAACAGTTCAAAAAGTCATGAGCTGGTTTCATTATATTTCCAATACTTGAAGTCCATTCATGTCTCTTCATGATTTAGAAGAGAGTCTTGCTGACATTACACAAGTGGTCATATGTAGAAGAAGAGAAATGTGGGAGTAATGGTGAGCACTTTGTGAGCACAGTGAGGTTTTCTCTATTCAGCAACCAGATCCTCATTTCTCTCATCAAAATCTGCATCCATAACATATGGAGTGTCTGTATATACTTTTCTGCCCACAAAATTCAGAAATTTGCAGCCTGAAATTCTGTGTATATCAACTAACAGTGCATGATAAATTAAGATTTTGCTTTAAGATACTGGACAGTTAGACACTGGACTCACAAAATCCTGTTTGTTAAGAAAATGTAAATACTTAGTGGTCAATAAATTCAAAATTCAAATTCAAATTTTATTTGTCACACACACATTCATACACAGTACGATATGTAGTGGAATGCTTAGGCGACTGCCCGTGACCTTAGAATAGAAAACTATATTTTAAGAGTATTTACACAAAAGATATAACAAGAATGTAGAGGTAGATTCACCTAAGCATAAAATAGTAATATATAAAAAAATATACATAAG
>QMIH01001518.1:79795-90211 GCA_003987875.1 Clarias batrachus | reverse complement strand
TCCAGCATTGTTTTTGTTTTTAGCAATTTGTGCTGCATTGGATTTTTCTTGGGATCGGACTGGTTGGCAGTTTGGTCCCCATAGGCATAAAGGAGCCTTGGGAGCCCATGATCTTGTCACCAGATTACTGGTATATATACTGTAATTGATCAGTATTAATGTGATGTGATGTTAAATGTTATAAAATAGAGAGAGAGAGATGGATTTATTCATATAATAATAGCACTTTAAACTTAAAACACAATATTCATAGATAAAATGTAATAGCAACATTATGCCTTTTGTGTTGTTGTGAAAGATTAACCCAAGAATGTTACAATACCTTCATTATATACAGTACAGACCAAAAGTTTGGACACACCTTCTCATTCAAAGAGTTTTCTTTATTGTGTTCTTTATTGTGTTCTTTAGCCCAAACAAGTCTCTTCTGCTTGTTGCCTGTCCTTAGCAGTGGTTTCCTAGCAGATGTTCTACCATGAAGGCCTGATTCACACAGTCTCCTCTTAACAGTTGTTCTAGAGATGTGTCTGCTGCTAGAACTCTGTGTGGCATTGACCTGCTCTCTGATCTCAGCTGCTGTTAACCGCCGATTTCTGAGGCTAGTGACTCGGATGAACTTATCCTCCCCGTAGCAAAACTGACTCTTGGTCTTCCTTTCCTGGGGTGGTCTGCAGGTGAGCCAGTTTCTTTGTAGCGCTTGATGGTTTTTGTGACTGCACTTGGGGACACTTTCAAAGTTCCCAATTTTTCGGACTGACTGACCTTCATTTCTTAAAGTAATGATGTCCACTCGTTTTTCTTTACTTAGCTGTTTTTTTTTCTTGCCATAATAAAAATTCAAATTCTTTGAATGAGAAGGTGTGTCCAAACTTTTGGTCTGTACTGTAAGTAATGGTAGTTTTTTTGGTAGTTTTTTTGACAAAAAAATAAATGTTTGTTAGGTTGAATAGTCTGATGATTCAAACCTGATTAATGTTTTAAAAGCACCATATCCAAAGAAGTATTTCTGGAGCCACTATAGCATATTTTCATTGTCTTTATTTCTTTGATATAATAGATAATTATTCCACTACATACCATTAGTCCATAGAGTATTTATATTCACATTTTTCCTATATACAAATTCATCCTTCATATTTATTCATTAATTTATTTTTCATCCTAGGTGTAAGATATGGCCTCAAGCTCAGAGGCACATGGGCCGGAGCATGCCAAGAGCATGCCAGGATATAGTTTTGGGGTGCGCTCTTACCTGCACTATTTCTACGAGGAGTGTACAGCCTCTGTATGGGACCAGGAGGATGTTCAGAGTCAGCGTTCACACTATTGGTGGCGTTCAGGCTTCTGCAAGGTATGACTTGGTGGTCCAACTTAGTTTATACTAGTTGATGCTGTTCTAGTTTTAGCTTATCTGGTTTAGCAATCATATTCTGTTGCTGTTTCAGAATACTAAATTATGTATAGGTCTAAGCTGTTAAAAAGAGTAAGAAGTGGTAATAAAAATATGACGTCACATAGTTGTAAAACAGAGTAAATCTGTTGTTGGGCAAGTTATCATCTACCACACAATAGATTATTTTAAGTACCTTCTTTTGCTGTCTAGTTATCAAGCAAGAGGTTTAACAAGGGGATATAATACTCTGCATAATTCAAAGGAAATTTACTATACAGTACAAATCACCAAGGAARTCTTGCTATGGTAATTTTGCATCAAAAGAGAAATAGTTCCCATTGAAATATAATCAGTTAGTCAGCTAGATATTATTCCTTTTGTGTTTGACATGTAAACCTACTGTACATGCTACACATAAATATATTACTAACAGAACTGAAATGAAGTGTTGGTTCCTTGTTGGTGTCATGATGGGCCTTTGTCTCCTTTGTCTCGTAGATCTTTCTTGCATTCGGAGCATTCCTGTTAGCCATGGGTTTGGTAGTGTTAGCCGTGGGTTTTGCCGTTCCAACTCGAATCGAGGCATTTGGCGAGGGCGAGTTGCTCTTTGTGGACCGGCACGCAATGCGATACAACCAGGTCCTGAGCATGTGTGTGCAGGCTGGCACTGGAATGCTGACCCTGGGGGGCCTGATGTTGACCGCTGGCCTGCTACTGTCTGCTTTCTCCAGACCTACAACCAATCCAGAGCCTCATGGGAAAGAAAAGAAAGGTATTGTTGGGAGGGGAGGTGGAGCAGTTGGAAGGAGCCCAACAAATGTCCTCACTAAAGCTCCTAGTCCAGCTGCAGGTGAAGTAGCTGTGCCCGTTCTCTCAAAAGTGGAGAACATCCAACCATAAGTAACCTAACTAATCTTATTTCACTGAAGACCTGGATAACCTAGGCCAGTTTGCTCTGGTGTAACAGTGTTGACAAATAGAGTTTGTAACAGTGAAACTTATTGTACTTATGAAAAATAAAGGTATTCATTATTCATTATAGGAGATTGATTCAATGATTCAAGATGGTGTAGTGTGATACCTATAACAACACATTATGAGGTGTTTTATTCCTCTTACACCATATGCAAGTTGTCTAAAGTAATCTTGAGGAATGTTCATTAGACATTTCATATAATTTAGTTTTGTATCCAAGTTCCTACAGATAAGTTATTATACTAGAGAAAAGATTTTAGTATTAAAATGAGTGCATTTAATATAAATATTTTATTTGAATTATAGCTTTAATAACATTATTGTTAGTGCTGTTGTTATAGAAAATTATACAACAATTACCTCAGATTAATAAGACGAGAGGTATTCCATGAATGGTGAACATAGACCCAGCACTACGGCATGTAATTACATTGGTAAAAGTGTCTCTATGGTCCACAGTACTGAGGAGAGTGTAGCTGCCTGTCAATCCAGGCAAGGAACCACTTCCAGCAAGAAAATACATATAAACAACAGTCTGTCTCCTTAATAAATGCTTCTGTGTAGGCCTCAGTGTTGTTTTATTCACAAAAAATGGAGCTAAAAAGCTAACTAGCTCCTAACACAAGGCTGAATTCCAATTTGCACCCCACCGCAATCAAGGGCACAACTTGGTTTGTGCAGCAAGGGATTGTACACCCTACTGTACATAGTGCACTAGCTTTCCATTTGATGCTATYTGGGATTTATCTCCGGAACTGGGAAGTTAATAGAACGGATATTCTAAATCGAAATAAGTGAAAATATAAAGAGAAACCTGTCCACCACCGTCATGGTTTATTATCCTTATCTTTTGCCTACATACTTTCACCCATATCAATTACACTAAATGTCGGTTGTTAATTGATTAGTTATTTCTGCCAGTCGTGGAAGGATAAGTGCTGGCAGAGGAAAAACTCAAGCTGTGCTCTCATGCCTATAACCACATCATAGCCATGCTGATATCCAGTACAACAGCAACCCCCTCTCATGTGATTATTGCTTAATTAATCAATCCCTTTGGATTTGAGAGTGCTGTGGTATGGTAAAGAATACAATATTTCTGTTGCTGCTGCTTCTATCTAAAAAAAAAAAAGTAACACTGATTTACCATGGCAGACAACAGGAAATTGTCCAGTGGGAGTGGTGCCTCAGGTGTCTATGGCTTATTGATTTGGGAATCTAAGGATCCATGTTCGATCCCTGCCATCAGTGGTTGCTATACCCTATACTACCCAGACACTGCATACAGTGCCTGTCCCAAGCCCGGTTAGAAAAATGTGAGGGTTGTGTCAGGAGGGGAATCTGGCATGATACCTGTGGCAAACTGTATGCAGTTTGTGATGACTGTGGAGTCCCCTTGATGGGAGCAGTGAAAAGAGAGAAAAATGTTTACAAATGTTAGAAAAGAAAAGTGCATTTTTTTCTTGTTAGAGAGAAAAGTACATTTGTTTCTTGTGTAATAATCTGTGCAGTCTCAAATTGATATACTTTTSATTTTAAAGCAATCTTACTGTATATCCCTGCTGGAACCAAAACACTGGATAACAGTAATAATTTGGTTTAACAACATTCTGATGATCGCCACTTCAGGAAAATGTCAGATCATTGTTTTTGAAAGTTAGAATGACTTAAAATGATGCTGAGATAAGAGTGAATGAGTGACCCAAATACAACCTCAAAACAACAACATTGTAATATTTATTTGGGGTATTCGACCACATCCATGATCCCTTTTTCTAAGTTTCTAACAAGGTTTAGAATTCCAATCGGAGATTGGGATGGACGCAACAGCTTCCAACAAACAGTGCCTCTCATCTCACTCATTTCTTAGTGTAATGTTACCTCTCTATTCCATTTTCTTTCTGAAATATTACCACGAGGTGCATCTTGGCACCCAAATTACTTTACTGTAATATGCTGTTTGTGAGGCATCCAAACTGTTGCTCTTTATCTACATGCATTTTCTAGCAGTTGGTTCCCTAGTGGCCTAGTGATAAGTGTACAGCGCTCTCACTGCAGCAACTGGGGTCCAAATGCCCCTCAGGCCATTGGTTTGTTATTGACATTGTTTTGAAGTCATTTTTGTCTTAGAAGAATTCATTCAACATTTTTACATAGACATTCAACATTCAGTGTTGTTCCGACATCGTTTCATCAAAGTACTGTAATTTTAACTTTCCAAAACAATCTAATACCAATGTTTTCCCAGTGTTCATAACAGTGCCAAATTAATGTCACCACAACATTTTGGTGACTAAAAAATTGTGCTGGGTTATGATCAGCAGCTTCTCTTTAGTTTCTGTTTAGTTTAACACCTTAACTCGAACTGTCAAAGCAGCAGGATGAAGTGGCTCAGCTCACAGATGCGCATACACACTTTGTTTACTTGTTACACTCTCAATAATTTAATACTTTCATTATATTATATTATTGTAAAGGCTTCATTGGAAGACCCTTGACATCCCTTGACATGAAAAGTAAATGATCGATATGTGCCCAAGCTGTGCTGTGTACGGGCCCATTCTCCACCTCATGTCTGACACCTTAACTCCTGTGTAGAAGTGAAGCTGGCTCTGACTTTAAATCATTCTTGCTCATGTTGGATTGCTATCAGGTCAGCTATCTCAGAAGCTGTAAACAGACTCAGGAAACACAACAGTGAGTCATTCTATCATCTCTCGTTCTTTCCCTCCTCCACCACAGTGAGTCATCCTATCTCATCTGCCATTCAGAGTCCACAGTTCAGGAGCCATTAACAATCAATTACCCAGCATGCATAACCACAGGGCTCACTGCACAGGGCTCTGTGCCTATGCACCTTAATGTGGAACACAGAGATGGGGGGAAAAATATCCAAGTGTCTCTTGGACTATACTATATATTTTCATACCTTACACAGTGCACCCACACTAATTTAAGATGTTGATTTCACCAGCCATCTGACATCCATTGATTTTGGACAGTTCATGGTTTTTCAGCATCAGACCATGGAAAACACACTGATATGAAGCATTCCTCCACACARKAAGGATGTCTTCATAGCTACAAAGTATGGCTGTTTATCCAGCCTGGTCCTATCGTGAAGTATGAAGAAGCTCAGTCAGTGGAACAGAGTGCAGTGAAAGAAGAGCGCTCCAGGGAAAATGAGATGAGACGGGAACGCTCCATTGACCAGGCGGCTATATATGACTCATTCTTTGTGAAGGATCAGCGGATATGGTTTCTATCCTTTCCTAAGCCACCAGTATTTCAGTACTGAGTAACTGTTTCAATCGTAATGTCGGATTTATTTTTTTTAGAAATTATAATAATTATATATTGTTATATATAGACAGTATACTGTATTATATACTTATTATATATTGGGTATAATTATAATAATTATATATGCTAACATTGCAAGATTCAATGAAACGGCCGCAAATAAACTTCTCAGATTAGATGGTGAACAYGTGGTACCACCGGCATCCACCAGCTGCATGTGTAGAATAAATGGTTAGAAAGGTAAGGAGTCAAGTGTTGCCGAATGTAGTGGAGTAAGAGTAGCGTTTCCTCTTCACAAATCTACTCAAGTAAAAGTAAAACGTGCGGTGCAGGAAAAACTACTCAGAGAAGTAAATGTTTTTCAAARATTTACTCAAGTAAATGTAACTCGTTATTACCCATCTCTGATTATATACTGTACCAGTAAACCGGATGACCGGCTCATGGCCACCTAAAGCTTTTTTATGCCTGCCATTTGATCAAATCCCACAGAAAAGCTAATGTAGCACAAATTGCTGAAAAAGGTCAATGCTGGTTATGATAGACAGGTATCAGAACATTCTGCCTTCCATGTATGGGGCTTTACAGGGAAAGAGTTCAAGGTTGYCATTGTTGTTCACCACAGTGGACCATCCGATCCGCACACAATTTGGCACAAGATTTATGCTGGCTGCCCTTCCTGCCACAACCCTCGCATTTATATCTGGGCTTGGGACCAGCATGGCATCCACTGGCTGGGGTTTGGGCATTGTGTGGGAATTGGACCACTGAGCCACCAATGCCAAGTTCAAGACTTTTCCAGATCTCAGTCCGACCAAGCATCCATGGGATGCACTGGACAAAGACAAAGTCTGATCCATGGAGGCCACACCTTGCAACTTACAGCACTTGAAGAATCTGCCACTAAGCTCCAGGTTTCAGACAACACAGCACACCTCCAGAGGTCTTGTGGAGTAAGCTGTTTTGATGGCACAAGGGGAACCTAAAACCTAGGTGTTTTTTTATGTTATAGCTATACAGGTTAAGAGTTTCAGTTAATGTTCACATCAAACAACAAATGGAAAAAAGTGATCTAAGTGACTCTGAAGTGAAAATACCATCTAGTTTTTATCTAGTCTTCATTAATCCAGTTTCAGTGAGCCTGTGTCAACTGTTCTTGAATCCTGTTCTTGAATGTAAATGAAGAGAACCTGTGGTCTCTTTGCTGTTGTAGCCCCTCCATCTCCATGGTGTGTATTCTGAGATGCTTTTCTGTTCACCACGGTTGTACAGGATGGTTCATTATGTTAAAGTCACCTCAGACCAGTCTGGTGTTCATGCCCACTGGATTTATATTTATTTATTCCCTCAGCAGCACCTGTGTAAACACTAGAAAATTATTTTCATGCAAAAACCCAGGAGATCAATAGATTCTAAAATACTTTAGTAAATAAATATTGTTTGTGCTGAGAAGTACAGTATATTAAGATTAAACCATACTCTGGAGCATGCTGTTTGAAGATGTTCATCAACCTGAATGTAATTTAAATAATACTAGGAATGTATAGAGAGCCGACCTATGAAATATTCATTCAGCGTTATAAAACTTTAACTGAAATACTGACATTCGAATATAATA
The DNA here is from genome assembly GCA_003987875.1 of Clarias batrachus. Classification (NCBI taxonomy): domain Eukaryota; kingdom Metazoa; phylum Chordata; class Actinopteri; order Siluriformes; family Clariidae; genus Clarias; species Clarias batrachus. The sequence goes on along the minus strand of QMIH01001518.1, from coordinate 82,922 downwards.
GCTTCTGTGATCACATCATGTCACTCGACTTTACAATGAAAGCTGCCAAACGATGAAAAAGTGATGCTCCATTATGCAGCAGGATGTAACTGAGAGCCATGTCGTCATAACCAATGACTTTAATTCAACCTGATATGGCATGTAATGAGCAAACAGGATGAAATACTGTCATTTTTACAAAGGTTTAGACACCTATTGTCAACCAGGGGAAAAATATATGGAAATGAGGGCATTGAAGTGGTCAGAATGTGGCACTTCACATCGCCAGGAGTCAAATTAAAAGTTTTATTACGGCAAGTTTTCTTGCTTAGACGGAGCTATCATAATACCGCGCAGTCAAACAGGCGTGCTCATCTTTTTCATCCCTGCAGTTTGTTGAATGTGAAAATGTTAATTGGGTAGCACAGTGAGAAATATCATATCCAATAGGACCCACCTAGTATTGCCAAAAAAAGCAATATTGTAAATGAGATTTTAATTTGGATAATCTTTTAAACTTTAATAGAGCCGGAGCCAGTGGGCATATTGCAATTGCTACATCATTATTAAACAAAAGTGACACAAAATCATCCATTCTCGGTCTGTGACAGATAAACGCTTTCCACCGCACAAATAATATTAGTTCTGCCTACTGACACCAGCTCTTATCTCCATATTGGTTTATTGGGCTCACATTGCTGTCAGGTGATGGAAGATTTGACAGAAAATGTTTGCATATATGAATAGCTGCACAGATATATGTATGTGTGTGTGTGTGTGTGTGTGTGTGTGTGTTCAGATCCTGCAAAGTAGCCTCCGGCATGACAAATAAGATGGCCCATATCAGCAATCTAATGAAATTCTCTGTGCTAATCAAAGATCGGTTGTGGCCAAAAATAAATGGAGAAAAGACCCTGAAACTTTTCGACATAGAGGACGATATTAAATGCTAGAAAACTACACGAGACTACAAGGAATAAAACCGTTACAGGAAATTAATGGACGATGGAATGCCTTTACCTCATCTCGCCAGCATCAGTTTGCAAAAGGGAACGATTTTTCTTTTTTTTTATTTGTTTATCCATGTAGTTACATTTGATGTTCTGTACCAGTCTTTAATTATTAAGACAAAGAGATGCAGTGAGTTACAGAGAAAGCTCAAACACTCTCTCATGTCAGTAAATGTACTTACAGTTTTACTTCTGGGGCTTAAAAAAAAGTGCTGACCCTGAAGATTCTTTCTAAAAATGCCTAAATTTTCCTAATGGAAGACTTCACCAGATCAACCATCGATCTGGAGTACCCAAAATGCATGTTCCTCTGTATATACTGTAGTTATTGGAGAAAAGCCAAGTACATCAATACAGTCCTGGGATTTGCCTAGCAGTGGAAATAAGTCTCAGAGCTTATGTAATAGGAAATGAATCAACACATTTCAACATTAAACAGAGTCAAGAATTCAACAGTATAAAGTAAGAAAGATTTCCAGAAAAATGCCGGGATTATTCCGCCAAGCAGTTGGTCATCACATTCTGGTGGTGGTCAAAAGTATAAAGACATCAAATACCATGTATTATAGTTGTCCCTGTGCACAAAACAGGTGATGTCACTAATTCGTTATTCAGGGAATCCACCACTGCAGACTTTTTGACTGTATACCCTGCCATATCAAGCAGGTTTTGTAGAAAAAGGACTTACTACATAAGTATTAAGTAAATGCTAGTACTTAGTGTAATCAAAGTGTAATTGATTGTTGTATAGCAATTCCATTGCATCAAATAGCAATTTTAAAAAATCTGAGAATGTCACTAAAACATTGAATTTCAAGAAAAAGTGCATTAGTTTGATATCTGGGGATCATGTTTTAAAATATACCAAAACACATTACAGTCCTAGATATTATAGTCTATAGTCTGATAGCTTAAATTATATGTTTATTCTACTTTTGACGCAAAAAATTCCAATGTACTCATACTGTTGGTTATGTATTTAAATGGCTAATAAAATCACTTTTAATTTAGAATTTTCACTCAATTTTGTCTCAATACCTTTGGTCACCATAGTGTATATCTCAACTACACTTCTTGGCAGGTATATGTTGATTTTAGTATATTAATACCAATATACTTTTATCTTGATAATTAAAGGAAAGGGACCTCCACGGGGCCACAGCTGGCCAGATATTGTTTAAATGTAAAGGTTAAAAGTCCACTCAGTCAGAGCTGAGAAAACAAATAGAGGGTTGAGCAAAAATATCCAGCATCCTGTGGTCAGAAGGTGGGAATATAGCATTCCCTGGACACTGATAGATGGGTTACAGACAGTGCTTAGCAACAGATGGGTTACAGTTAGTAAGTGTGAAACTGTATGTGGTTGGTGCACCAAATATCCGTATTACTAATTATCCTCATAGTGAGTGTAGCCTTAAACCTAAAGGTTTGAAAAATAATAATAAACCCTGACATGCTGAAAACACCAGGAGAAAAAACCTAGAGGTAGAAATGCCATCCGTGTCAGCGTGGTTTGTGAATCCTGGCTCTGCCAGTTCCTCAACATCAGTTCCATCACTCAGGTTTATACCTTGTCGAAACTAGAGACGTTTTAAATCCCACTCATGAGGTTATTTTTAGCTTGAAACGGCTTGCAATATGTTGTTATATTAATTAAATTATTAAATGTTTAGTTGAAAGTAATGCAACCGTCACTAGGTAGTTAACAAGGATGAATAAATGAATGCTATACATTCATTTTAATGAATGGTTTTTGTTTGTCATACAAGCTTCTTATCTGACAGCTGGCACACACCCACATGAAAGCACAGCCGTTGTGCTGTATCCCGTGGGATCTCGGTATCAACCAGAGGCCCTGTGAATCTTTCTGACATACATAAATACATAAATACATACAGTACATACATACATACATACATACAGTACCCGCTTCTTAACATTTCTATAATTGTATCAATTTAGAGTCGTTATCTTTTCATTACAATTCATGTATTTATATTGAGTTCTGGGCCTTAGCATATGTACAGTATATAGTTTACTGTAAAGATGTGTGTAAAAGTATAACCTCAGCCCCCACATATGTATTTCAATATCTGTCCTTCATATAGAGCTACAGAGCTTATATATATATATATATA
>QMIH01001518.1:46071-64210 GCA_003987875.1 Clarias batrachus | reverse complement strand
GAGGGAAGGAGCTAATTCCAAACACACACACACACACACACACACCCACACACACACACACACACACACACACACACGGCGCCTGCGCGCACAAACGGAAACACTTATCTGTTGGGATTTATTTGTACTTCTTTTTAAAGATAAAGTGCAGATTAATTTGTTTTATTTTCATTTTTTAGATTGTATTAATTATTTTTATGTATTTATTTTTTGGATCTGTGGAATGACTAATTTGAGTTTTCATTATTTCTTATGGGAAATGATGATTTGGTTTACGAGTGTTTTGGAACACGAGCCCACTTCCAGAACAAATTATGCTCGTAATCCAAGGTTCCACTGTATGTTGTTCACGTTCACTGTATGTTGTTCACGAGTAAACAACGATAAAAATTCCTAATAATCACCTGATGAAAATGATGTGACTGATGGTGTGAATAGGATATYATAAGAACTTCATATTTGTCTTTGTTTTGAATAGTATAAGTTGTGTTCAAGTCCAAAATAAGAATTGTAATGAAATTCCTCATAAATGATAAATGTCCAACATGTGGAACGCCTGATCCTTGAAAGTAGACAGAAAACTTGTCACCAATTTGTGGAACAGACGCATATGTGTGTGCGAACGGTACACACAATCATTCACAAACACCACTTTCACGTTCCAGGAGCTCRATTGGGTACAGCAATTACCACATGCTTGGGCCATTACAGGAGTTCCTGGGAGGCCAGCGTTGCAGTCTGATCATGGCTCCAGCATACTGAGAAATCTTTCTACCTTGATGGTATCCTAGTGAAATAAGTGCATTAGTGTAGCAGGGTATAATGATATAATGATATCAAAAGTCCTGGTTTGACTTGAAAGCCCCTCCTACTTTATGAACTGCTTCATGCAAGATCAAGATGAGTGGTGAGAGAAGAGTGAGCATCATCCCTCACTACACAGACAGTGCAAGTCTTCATTTATTGATATACAGTATATTAGACTGTAAACATTTAAKGGACATGTCCTAAAAACAGGTGCAAACTTACTGCCCCAAACAGGAATGTCTTTGCTCGTTGATACCATCACCATCGATGACATGGTCATGGTCACAGGAATGGCATCAAAGTAAGACGAATGCGGTGCCAGCGTGAGGATGGGCGCTTCACTGGCCAGAGCTGGTCTGCCTTTCACCCGGATCCAGTGGAAACCGCCAGAAAACCACAACGCCCTCATGAGGCCTCTGATGATAAGATCCACCAGCCTGGAAAGAGTGTGTTCRCAGTATGGGTGAAACTTGAACTATCACAGCTTTTTAGTGCTGACTGGCTCTTTCACACAATATAATGTCATGATGTCATCATAATATATATATTTTTTTACTTCAACCTTACTACAACCAACCATAACTTGAGCTTTTTATTTTATTATTATTATATAACAACAATACTGCAATATTGAGGGATGTGCACTCACCACCTCCACCACGAAAGAGGCTCCACGACGTCCTCGGTTCGGCCCACAGTGGCCACAAATGCAAAAGGCCACGCGAGYAACATGAAAAAGGCACAGCAGAGCAGTCGCACCGGAAACAGTGTCACGGTCATCAATGCAATCTGGAAAAAGGAAAAAATAAACGAAGAAGTCAAGATCATCTATAAACTACTGTACACTGACGATGACGTTCTAAATGTTAACATCGCATTAAACCTATAAAACAAGAGTATTTGTGGAACGAGTAATAAAATTTCGTACTCAAGTAAATGTTTCAAGAAGTTTTACTGAATTACACGTAAAGTTACCAGTCTAAGGATCTACTCAAGTAAAAGTAAAAAGTAGCTTATTAGAAATTTACTCAAAGTATTTTTTTTTTTTTAACAGCGGGGGTGGGATGGGGGATTATAGTGTACAGTAGTTCAAAAAAGCCAAGCGGATATAAATCTCAAAYTAACTGTTTTTAATTGAAGGAACACCTTTGCATAATAAAACCGTTGACTTTTTTCTTGAAATCAAAGTGGTCGCTTAAACATGGAAACTGGACGTGGKTTAAGAACTGTCTGATGCATTATTAAAACCTGGAAGGCTGGTGCTGAACTGTCAACCTCAAGCACAAACAGCATAGCTAATTAAAGAAACAAAACAAAAATACTATTAAATCGAAACAACATTTTTTATTGTTTTCCCGTATTTTGAATACCTCATGCACTTCATGTACTCCTGCTTCAGGAACTTTAATAAACATGCTTGTGTGTGTGTGTGTACTCATGTGTCTTTGTTCTGGGGAATCGCCCGAAGTTCCTGTAACTATAACACTGCGACTCTCATTAACCCTGTAAAATCCGGCAACAAACACTCCGTCTCAACTGACATCAGAGAGCTCCTCCAAAACATGTTTACTTTATCCGTTCCCTAAACCTTCATTAATAATGCAGCGCTAGCACAAAAGCACTACTATGATGAGTGATTTATTTAATTACTCCTTAGATTTGGAAGGAGCTGTGCTTTCTGAGACGAGAAGTCGGAAAACATTTCTACTGTAAAAAGCCTGAGTTTCTTCTCTCACCTCGCGGAACCATCTCCACCTAATGACATGAAACACTTTATAGAAAAACAATCAAACAAAAAATTCACACAGTTTTGTTGCTCGCCGATACAGAAATGAATTGCCGACGCTGTAATGATCAATAACAAGAGGTCAAGGAACATCTCCAAACCAGCATCTGCCTTCCTGTGCTGTTTTTATTTTATTTTTTTTACGATGGTTTGTCTGGATGTTTGTGTGGTCTAAAGATGATACAATACCAGTTTGGTTCTGATTTTCCTACTTTGATGTATGACTTGCTTTATTTGGACATTGATACAAAACAGGGTTGTTTGTCCCCCAGTGTTGGACAGTAAGCTATTTATTAACAACTTGTCTTTTTTTTTTTTTGTACTGTATCTTCACAAAGTCTGATCCCTGTGGAAGGATCATTTTATCACAGAACCAGTTCAACTGGAATCAGAAGCTATTTTAAATATAAACACGCTGTACATGTCCTAGATGTAGTGAATGAGCAGGTGTACAAAGCGAGTGCAGAAGTAGAAAGCGCTTCTGCTTTTCAGCGATCGTGAGGAGAAACAGGAGAAACATACTCAGGCCACTATGATCACTCTTTAAATTTTAATGTGTGATGGTCAACCTGACTGATCTCACTTGTTCCAGTAGCATGAATAGTCATGAAACACGTGTCTCGTAACACATCCTATATACACTGCGGGGGTGTAACACAACAGCAACACGTGGAATTCATTCTCATTTCCGATTGGTTAGATGTTATACTATACAGTGMAGGGGGAAAAAGTGTGAATTTCATATTTCTATATCAAAAATATAATGTCTAAAATAATAATAACAAACAAAAATAAATAAATCTCATTCAACATTCAAAATSGTAGAGGAAAAAGTAAGTGAACCCTTGGAATTAATAACCCCAATAACCTCATCCAGGTGTTTCCTGTAGCTGTGAATCAAGAGGAATTCTAGCCCAGTCTGACGGTCAGAACTGCTTTAGCGCGGTCATATTCGTTTCCATACACTTGTCTCATGTGTACGACTCTCTTCAACTCATTCCATAGCACCTCTATTGGGTTGAGGTCAAGGATCTGACTTGGCCACTCCAAAAGGCGGGTTTTGTTTTTATTGAAGCCATTCGGTTGTGGACTTGCTCTGGTGTTTTTCCTCATTGTCCTGTTGCATCGCCATTGCAACTTCTACAGGGTTTTCAGCCGAGTTCAGTTTCAGTTTGGATAATGTTTTCATTATGATACTGTATGTAGTGCCCTTTTTACAAACTTGGCTGTGGCGTGCAGCAACGCACTTTTCAGTAGGCTTTTCACAGTCTACATGTTCAATGTTTTACATACTGTAGCCTCATGAACACAGATCCACACCCAGTTCCAATGATGCCTATAAATCTTTAGCGGTCACTTGGGTTTTTTTTCTTTACATCATTAATGATTATTCGTTGTCCTCTTTGGGTCATTTTGACTGGGTGCCCACTTTTTTGGTAGAGTAGCCACAGTTCCAAAGTGTCTCCATGTCTCTACAACTGTAGACTGGTGAAGTCTTTGAAATCCTTTTGTATCTGCTTATAGCTTTATATAAATCAACAATTCCTGATCATAGATCCCGTAAAAGTTCTTTTTGGCGAGGTATGGCTCACATTAGAATATTCTAAAGGTTTGAGTGGTAGCTCTAGACCAGATCTCCAACCTAATTTTCTTAACAAGACTCCAGGTTTGCTAACACCTGACTCCAATTAGTCATTAACTCAAGGATTCCCATACTTGTTCTATTGGCACTATGACGCTTTTATGGTTGTTCTTAATATAGACATAAAAGATCAGAATCTGGTTTTGTGTTTTTCTATAGGCACATATGTCAATACTTTTGATGACCATGAAATTCCCAAAGTGTCACATAGTTTTTCTTGCCACTGTATATTAGGAAATTTGTCAAATAGGGCACACATGTGCAGAATGAATATACTTATGCAGGAGGGCGGTCAGATCAAGGCTTTACAAGGTTTGCATAACTAATATTTACCTACTGAGCAGAATAATAGGCCAATTGGAAGCACCAGAGTTTACCAACAGTTTAGCCAGATCAGGTCTGACAGGAATGGTGATGTATGGACATGCAAATGTTTACACGCCCTATGTCCATACATCACTATTCCTATCAGACCTGATCTGGCTAAACTATTGGTAAACTCTGGTGCTTCCAATTGGCCTATTATTCTGTTTATTGTGACCGCAGCCATTTCTCAAGAATCCTGCTTCATAAAATGTTATGTTGGTTAAACTAGCAAACCAGAAATTAAAAATATATGTGTATTCAATACTGTAGCTTTTTTAAAGGTTCTGAATATATAGTCATGATTAGCTACACAGACAGAACCACAGGTAGAATCCATACTTAATCTATGTTTTCCCTAAAACATATTACACTAAATTGTCTGTGTGTGGTGCCATGTGATTTACATGGTTTATTCTTGGCTCTCACACAGTGATCCTGGCACTCTGGAATCTACCACACCCCTGGCAAACTGTTGTGGTACAAGACGTAAAAAAACAAATTAAAAAAAACTGTACCGGCAGCCCTGGTTCATGTTGCACCACATAACAGCCTATCATTATTTATTATTTTCCCTTAAATAGTGTTCAGTACAACATTCATGCTATGTAGTCCTGAGAGATAATTTGGAGACAACTGAAACATCATGACATAAATGTTTCACTCTCAAGGTTTTTGGCTCCACTAGTTCCACGAAATCTGAGATAACGAGCTTCTCTCTAATGAGCCGTACTAAACTGTCATTTTTTTTCAGATTGTTATTATAGAATACTTGCCTGTAAACAACATTTTTGAAAAACAAATAAAAGAAGAAGAGGGAACACGATACTTCCTGAATTTAACGAAATATTCTATTTATTATATTCAATTCTGACCATCACACACAAAACGCTGAGAGTGAAACAAACAAATATGATCACATTTAATGAACTATTTGTAATCTGCATGTGAATTAGAAGACAACTATCAAATAAAAAAGATTTAATTAATTTGATGTTTTTGTGCTCTTTCTTTAAAAAAAAAGAATTTCACTTTATGTAGACTTCTGGAGATAAAAAAAGCCTAAATAATATACATACAGGAATAAAAATAGAAATACACTTGACTTGACGCTTAAGTTTGTAAGACCCATAAGTTGTATGTAAATATCTAACTGTTTTACTCCCTCGCTACATTTTCCTCCCTGACGTCATTAACCAACCTCTTTCAAACACTCATATCTGACGTGTGTACTAGTAAACTCATCTCGGTTTAAAGATTTTTAAGAATTTGTGAAAAGTCAATTCATCAGTCCTGGTTCGGGAACAGCACCATGCAGGACAGATGAGCTCTACAGAGGGCGGTGCACTCAATCTTACAGCAAGCGGTGCCGGACCAAGGCCAGGAAGATGGTGAAGGACCTCAACAACACAAACAATGGACTGTTCTTTCTGTTGGCGCTTTCCTAACCGCAACACAGAGAGACTGAGGAAGAGCTTCTTCCCGCAGGCTATACGGACGCTCAATCACAACACCACATAGGACGAAGCATTCTGATCTGCTGTCTCACGAACAATCTCACTTATCATGATATCACACATTTGCACATCACAGAACTGTGAACCCTTGAACTGCCACCTTGCACATTATTCTGCACATTGTCTTGACATGGTCTCTACATTCCACTTCAACTCTTCTATATATATATATATATATATATATATATATATTTATATTTATATATTGTTATTTTTTTATCTTTTATTATTTGTACAGCTAATTTTTTCCCATATTTTTCTATATTTCAAATGTGTAAAATTCTCTTATTTCTCTTATTCCATACTGAAACTTTTCCTTTGAATTTTTAGCTCATCAGCAGCATTTCACTTCATATCATACTGTGTATGGGACAAACTTGAATTTGAATTCATATACAAATGATTCACAGACATGAACCGATTCGAATGAATCATGACGAGTTAAACGACTCAGAGGGAGATATTTTGGCTTATGTGTGATTGCTGGGTCTAACGGCGTTACGGAATCACTAATAAATATTACGTAAAGATTCTTTAAAAGACCATCATAGGATTTAATTATCTTTCCTTATTTCAAACAAACGACTCTAAAGAGTCGGTTCAAAGAATCGAAAGGATTACGCACATGTATGGGGGAAGCGAAGAAAGCATTTTATAGATAAACCAGGCAGTGTTTTTATTCCTGTTGAATGAAATTATGTTTTGCACTTAAATGCAGCTATATTCAAAAGTTTTCCTCTTTCCAGATATGAACAAAAATCACATGCAGCACAGATAATTAAGGATATGGCAGTTTCATTACACTTGATGCAAATTAATATCAACGACATCCTGTTTTTTTTTTCCCTCTCATTTGCCTCACCGTGACTTTCTGCGCAGGAGTGAACCTCAGATCGTTTATAAAAGGATTTGTGAAGTGCGTTGGTGAAGAAAGTCGGGAATCCGCCTCATTTCCAGCTGCTATCTGAGCTCTCTTTACAAGCTTCATTCTGAAACAAGCCGGTAAAACTAAAATTTAAAATAAAAATAAAAAAAGAAATAAAACTCTTAGTCCGACACTTCTTCTGAGTTAAAGTCCAGAGCACGAGTCTAAGTTAAAGTCCAGAGCATTCTTCTGAGTTAAAGCACTTTAATCAGTCCAGTGGTTCGTAATCTGTATCTGGTGATCACGTGCTTTCCGCACGCGCGAGTCTCTATACAGTATTAATAACGCTGCACTTCAGCGCGCGCGCTTTCCTACAGGGAGGAATTTGCCTGACGCATGCGCAATGAGATCCTTCGTGACCGTGGTTTTTTTTTTTTTTTTTTTGTTTTTTTTGTTCAGATACTTTTGATAAATTTGTAGGAAAATAAGTATATTTTTTTTTTTTTGCTGTTTTTTGACGCTCCACTCGCTCCACTCCACTCACAACTTGTGTTTTAAGACCTCGAAAATGCCATCGCCACCCGATTGCACCGCACAACTTGCACACATCACGCACTATACTGGGCTAATGTCAGTTTGGGCCCTAAATATTTGTTGAGTGCATTGGTGTGTGTGAGAGACGGAGAGAGAGAGTGGGAGAAAGGTGTGTGATGTGTCAGTCAGTGTGTGACGAGTAAATGTGCTTGTGTTTGTGCATGTTTGTGTGTATGGTGTGTGAGTCTGTGTGTTTAACATTAGTGACGTGTGTGTGGGTGTGTGTGTTTCTGTGCGCGAGCGTGTCAGACAGAGATGTGACTGTTACAATATGTGATGTGTGATATACAAGAGTGTGTTTGTGTATACGTGCATGTGTGCGTCTGTGTGAGGATGAGACTGTTAACATTGTGATATTGTGCTTGTGTGTGCATGCGAGTGTTAACATTGGAATGTGTGTGTATGTATGTGTGCATGTGTTAACATTTGCCATGTGTGTGTGCAGTTAAGGCAATTGGCAAAACTTAAACCTGTTTTGTCCTTTAGGCTTTTCAAAATCACGCCTTCATCACTACTAGCATTGATTACTGTAATGCCCTGTATTTTGGGGTTTCTCAGGCAGTATTACATCGGCTACAGCTGATCCAAAATTCTGCTGCTTCACTATTAATGTCTACACGTAAAAAGAGAAAATATCTCTCCAGTTCTGGCTTCTCTTCATTGGCTCCCGGTACAGTACCGAATTAATTTTAAGATTCTTTTGGTCACGTTTAASTGATTACATGGCCTTGCCCCACCCTACCTCTCGGATCTGCTTCATCTCTATGCTCCACCCCGGTCTCTCAAATAAACTTTTGCTGACGGTACCCAAGACCAAATGCAAGCTCAGTGGTGATCGGGCGTTCTCGGTGGCGGCACCCAAACTGTGGAATGACCTACCCTTGACAATTCATGAGGCCACATCACTGAGGGTGTTTAAGTCCCATCTTAAAGCTCATATGTTTTCTCTGGCATTTAAACCAACATGAGATGTTTATTTTATATATTGTTTGATTAGATATGTGTGTGATGTTATTTTAAACACAACTGTTTATTTATTATTTTATTATATTACTATATTATTGTATTATTTATGTAAAGCACTTTGGGGCATTCTTGTTGTTAAGTGCTATACAAATAAAGATGAGTTGAGTGTGTGWGAGAAAATAAAATCACTAAATGTAAATCATTGAATTAGAAGGTGTGTCCAAACTTTTGACTGGTACTGTTACTATTCATTTAGCGTAACCTACTGTAGTGGCTTTGAAAACTACATTAGGACTTAGCCATCTTCTGCTCAGCTCTTTGTCTGGTTTGGATTCTGTCTCAGTTCACAAAAAACTTCATAGCTGGTTTCACACATACATGGTAAAGAGTAGTCATTACCGTTTCTGCTACAATAATACAATACAAAAAAATATGTAGGCTAGGTTAAGATAAAAAATAAAAAATAAATAAAAATTGTCTACAAGATATTCATTCAAGTGACAAACCTTTATTATGACAGAACAATCAGTGATCAGAAACATTTTGTGAGTGATTCACCCTTGCCGCTGTTTGTGCCTCGGGTGGCTTTTGCAAAAGACACACAGTCGCCCACGGCGACGAACGAAAAAGCAGTCTTTACAGCGTTTCTTCAAAGCTGTTTTCGTTTTCATGCCCACTGACGGCTGCATGGCCACAAACTGCTGCAGGTTCTGTCCGAGTAACGGCGCTCGGAAGAGACTGTGCCGGGGCTGAAAGCTTCCTCTGGCTTGAATTACAGCAGCAGTGATGGTGGACATGCAACGATGTCCAGCAGGAGGAAGACACACAATAGATGCATACTGCACAGCCTGAGACAGCTGCCGAGACAGGGACCCGAGCAGAGATGGGAGTACAAGAGTTACCATGGTGCCACCACCTGGAAAAAGAGAGAGAGAGAGAAACAAACAAGGTGAAATCGCCATAGGTTATGCTCCACTGACAGCAATTTACTAATAATCACAATTTTGCAAAGAAAATTGCTCAAAAAACATTCTGTATGTTGTTTTTTATCCACTGAAGGCATTTGATCCAGCTCATGTTACTAAAACGACAATTACAACAAGCGTCCCTCCTGGAGACTTTTCCAATAATTCCCACAAAGTCAACAGTGTTCACAAAAAGCTCTTGGACTTAAATTGCTATAAGCTGGTTATTTGTTTAAAGACGTTTTCATAAACATGGGGCCAATTTAAGGTATATTAAGGAGGTCATATTGGATGGCTTGTTTTTTTATTTATTTATACATGCATATTCACACAAGTATTCATTTTTCTATCCTACAACATAACCATGATTAMCTTTACTGGAAAACAGAATGGTAACTTAAGGTGTGATCTGGATGCCACAACCAAGTTGTTAATTAAACTTACATGCATTCAATGCATAAAATAAAACCCTTAATTCCAGTGCAGGGGTTCATGAATTATATGTTGATGTTTTAAAACATATAAAACCCTTTCTGAGTTTTGAATCTACTTGTCCTAGGTTTTTGCTTATTAGCTAATTAGCTGTGTAGCTACCATCAGGCTAATAACTAATGAAATTAAACGACAGAATTTGAATAATACAAAAAAAACTTGCACCTACCTGTTCTCTATAAACTGTATGTTATATGAAATACTGTGAGTATTAAATACTGTTAATCCAGTTTACGGCGCTGTACACAAACACATGCTTCCATTCGGCATAAAACAACCACTTCCGCTGTGACGTCATGTGACTTTGAGAGACGAATGTCATTAGGTACGCATGCGCGAGATCCTTCATCCGCTTCTTCTAGTTCTTGTTCTTCTTCTTCCGCCCTCTACAGGTGAATAGAGGTATAACTTGTTTTTAAATATGTTTCAGCATTTCTTTTTTTTTGTTTGTTTCTTTGTTTATTCAACTACATTAATCTCTTTCCAATTTGTTTATTTATTTATTCATCCCAAGACTAATCTAATTAAATATACATACTTTTATATATCGTATATATGGTGACTATTGTGTTTATTTTTGATTTACGTCAATTAGCTTAATCTGCATGTCTTTGGAATGTGACAGGAAACTGGAGTACCCAGAGGAAACACAACAAGCACCAGGAGAACATGCAAATTCCACACACACACACACACACACACACACACACACACACACACACACACACACACACACACACACACACACATCCCGAGGTGGGAATCGAAGCCTCGACCCTGGAGGTGCAAAGCGACAGTGTTGGCCACTAAGCCACCATAACATCATATACATTACTGCACAGTGAAAGTGTATTCTTCGCATATCCTAGAGTGCAGCCATTATACAGCTCCCTGGAGCAGACAGGGTTAAGGGCCTCGCTGAAGAGCCCAACAACCTGGCAAAGTTCTGGACCGAACTGCTGGCTCTGATCAGTAACTCAGAGACCTAACACACTGAACCACCGCAGCCTCATAAATCAGGAGAGGGAACGAATGCAGTCCCCCAACACCCAAAATTATGCAGTCGACATTCCCATATTCAGCACAACCTAGAGTGCCATGTCTGAGCCTCGCTGCCATGGGTGAACCTCCTTCTTGATCATGGTGTCTCCCCGATCACAAATACAGCTTTCCAGGGATTTATGTCATGACATTTTTAACATTGTCAAATTTACTGTTTAGATGTTGTATTATTACAGTGAAAATGTAAAAAAAATGTAAACAACAACGAACAAAAATAGGTGAAAAGTATGCGTTACATTATTTGCTTATACCTGTATATGCAAATTCTCCAAATATATGCAAAACATTATCATAATTTCTAAACGTAGTCTTGTTTTAACAGGTACAGTAGACACAGTGCACGCTCTTGAACAGTAGGTGTCAGTAGAAGGGAATAACACGCACGCGCACACACTGGCAAAAGCGTTACACACGAAGGGCATTGTGGGACAAAGATGGCGGCCAACCTTCCTAAGATCTTGTCCTTCGCTAAAAATACGAGGACTTTCCTCACTGCTTCAAGACTTTCCGCGGTACCGGTTCAGCAATACAGTGTTCCTGTTTCTAAGTACGGAGAAACTGTCACACACACGGGACAGGTAACGCGGATTAATTTGTATAAACTACAAAATCCTTCTAAGTGTAATGGTAAACGTTAGCATCAGGTTTGTTTCTCCCACCTCATTCGAGCGCTGGAAATCACACCTACAGCTCTGTGATTGGTTTGGATACAATGCATCAAGTCAGTACAGGGCAGGGATTGGCTACTGTCAATTATGCGTGACCAATCGGAATGTAGGAAGGCGGGACTTGTCGTAATGTGAGTGGGGAAAGGTGCTAATTACGGCGCTTATCTGCAAGTGTCTGTGTGTGAAAAAAGACAGACAGTTAGACTTATGCTGCTGTAATTTCTATACACTGTAACATGGATTAATATAACTCCTGAAAAAAAAACATTGACTACATATCTTCATTACAATCTCTGGCAATCTTCATTGTCAGAAACAGCCTAACCAGAGATTTATGTTAAAGTGTGTGTTAAAGTTTGCTTTCCTTCTCTGCAGGTTTTTGATGAAAATGATATACGAAGAGCGAGATTCGTGGGGAGACAAAAAGAGGTAACATTAATCATTGCTTTCTGTTTATATAATGTATTTTACTGAAATTGTTATACTGTATTGTTTACTTTGTTGTTGTGCAGGTGAATCAGAATTTCGCAATCAATCTGGTTGCAGAGGAGCCGGTCTCGGGCGTAGAAGCTCGAGTGGTGTCCTGTGATGGAGGCGGAGGAGCTCTGGGCCATCCCAAAGTTTATATTAACCTGGTAATTGTGCTGCTCAATCAATCAGTTGAATAAGTTCTTTTTAGTTTGCTGAATTCTGAAAAACAGCTTATACAAGAGATATTCATTCACCAAAAATTTCACACAAGTTTGAACACTTAGTACAGTACAGTGGGGAGTGCAAACATCTTAAAGCAGGTCGTACATTCATGAATGACGATCCAGGCAGAGGTGTCTCTAAGCAAGCGAGTGGAAGGCCTGATGGTGCACAATTGATGAATAACTTCTCGCTAACTTGTAGAAGAGACACATCTGTCTGTGGGAACTGTGCACACAATTATTCATCAACACCATTTGCACATTACAGTAACCACACATTAAGAGTGTGGTAGTCTGGTAGGCCAGTGTTTAAAAGCATGCAGGTTGATCATGGCTCTGGCATCCTGAGAAAACTTTCTACCTTAATGGTATCCAAGCACTGGGATAAGTGCCTTAGTGTAGCAGGGGATTACATAAAGAAATAAAGATTTAACTCTCATAACTGTATTTTAAAAGTCCCGGTTCGACCTGAACGCCCTTATATATTCATGAAAAATATTAAGTCGGATAACTCAGTTCTTTGGTTGACCAGGTGTTGCATGTTAAATGTTACGGTATATGTTAAGACAGGTTTGAAGTTAATGCACAAATATGTTTACAGGACAAAGTGACCAAAGTAGGTACTTGTGGTTACTGTGGACGCCAGTTTCAGCAGAAACACCACCACTGAGACGTTTCCTGTCCTCGTTCGTCTGCTGAATATAAATTATTCCCTTTGACCTGTGTGTCATGGTTTTCTGTATAATAAAATGTTATAACTGATTAAAARAATAGCTGGTTTCAGATTATTTTAAACGCCCCATATTTGATTATTTCTTTAAAATTTAACATGGGAATCAGTGCGCGTGTAAAGTGTGTCTGTTAATGCACCAGTTTAAATTACTTCTTGGATATAAATTTTTTCTGTCTTTTTTTTTTTTTTTTTTAAAGCTCCATTTCAAACATGCTATTTCGGTACACAAGAGAAAGAAATCATAATCTGTGCCCATTATATACGAGGATGAGTTAAAAATTATTCGCACTCCGGTTATATTAAAACTTATCAGCACTTTCCGTTCATGTCTACTGTTTTCCCAGTCACTGCTGTGCAGGTGTGAATGTGTTAGATTGGTTCATTTGCAAAAATTGATGCCTCACTTGTGATTTGCGTGAAAAGAAGAGCAGTGTACAAGGATTAGTTTTTTGTGGTCTGAGGGTGTACCCAGTGCAGAAACAGCTCCCAGAAGAGCATCAACAGAAGCGTTTGGATAGCTGCACACAAAATTTGGAGCGGAAGGTGAAAGCTTCTTGAAGAGAATCATTACTGGTAAAAAGACATGGATTTATCACTGTGAGCCTGAGAGTAAACATTCGAGTATAGAACGGAAACATCCTCAGATCACAGACCAAAAAACTAACACAGCTAGTTCAACCGTCAGCTGGAAAAATCAGACTTGTTTGATCTCCTGAAAGCAGCTCTAAGAGTATGGAAGATTTACTTCTGATGACCTGAAGACAGCAATGCATTCGTGGCTTAGGCTGCTCAGCCTAAACCATTTTTTACTGACCAAATAGAAAAAGGTTATTGACAGGTGGACGAAGTGTATTGAAAAGGCAAGATTATATCAAAAGAGGATTTATTTGTCWTTTGTAAAAGAGAAATTTAGATTATACTGTCACACATTTAACTGCATGGACAGTGGAAATGGCAGGAGTAACAGGCGTATGCCTCCTGAGCTATCTCGCCGTTAACCTTTTGTTTCTACAGCTAGATGGAGCTATTTGACTACACTTCATTTCATTAATCCCTTCTGACTCCTTGTTTGTCCAATAGTGCAATTCACAAATCTTAAAGATGAATGTACTGTAGTGCCTACCAATAAGTAAGGGTATGTCTTAAAGCTGCAAAAATATCAGAGTCATCCATACTGTGTTACCACTGGCTACAATTAAAAGTGCATTCCAGTACCTACAGTATATTGTTGTATTTAATGACAATAAGCTTCATAATCAAAAGAGGGTTAAGGCAGTCACACGTGATGCAGATGTTTATGCAACTCTCCGCTACTTGGCCACATATAGCTAGTAAAAAACGTAAATATCAATATTTTAATTAAATACACATAAATATAAAAATCATACAAATTCATGACTTTGAAAAAAAAAGTTTTTTTTTTCTTCCTAACATGATGCTTTGGGATTTCTTCAATCATTTACCTTTAACTGTAGATATTGATTCATGAATGATGCCATGCTTCAAAGTGTCTTTTGATGTCACCAGACAATTCCATTCCAGACCATCAGAGGGCTCCATCACCAGAATGCTCATTCATATTTTTTTTATGGTGTTACACTCATATGGTGTTTCACTCATTTCCTTCTCTTCAACTTTCTCACTGTGCAGTTAGTTACGTTATTAGCAGTTTTGTCAATAGCTTTTAAGGGCCACACTAGAGTCTGAGGCACTTGACCCCAAAGTCTGGTAATTTTGCATAATGAACACTCAATACTGTGCTTGGCGATAGTACGCTATACTTGGTATAATTTGCACCAGAAAAGAAAACTGTACCTAAACCTGGAAGTGCGTCACTGTTTTGGATGAGAGATCATCCATGCCATGTGTATCCTCCAGAATGTCTATATGCACAACACACATCAGTTTCATCCACGAGTTTCATAGCACGACCATAGCGGATAAAGTAGGAAGGCATGCAAGTAACATTTTTTTTTTCAGGATTAATAATATTAGGCATAAAGCATGAAGGTTGACTTTTTTTTGTACTCTTCTCTTTGTGTTTGCCAAACAAACTCGATTCATACTGCCACCTGCTGTGTTAGAGAGTGTGCATACACAACTATTGGCCGCAGTTGAGAGGAGCGATGGGAGCAATATCACAGTATCAATCAGGGAAACAATCATGCATAAGAGCCACTAAGGCAAGACACCTTAACTACTTTGTACACTTACAATTTTGCCCCCAACTGTTGTCCACCCAGCACAACGTAACATACCGCACACTGTTCTTGGTTTGCTGCCTGACTTAAACATGCTGCAAGACTCTCATGCATTCTGGAAAAAAATGGCAAGGAGCAAGGAGTGTTGCAGCAGCCTACTCCAAGAGGCTTTAGTCTTAAACACCTACATCCTGCAGTGACTAATAAACATAGTAAAAGAACCCCAGTCCTTCCATGAAAAGATGACCTGTCCCAGCTGAGGCTGATGACCCTGAAGCTGATGATCCCGGTGCTATGATTGTGCAGCATAGAAGTTCATGTCCTTCAACAAAGCCCGACTTTTATTCCAATGACAAATCTTTATTCTTATTCTTTAGTCTGAGGTACATCCATGTCTGGAAGGTTTTTACATGCTGAAAATGTTCAGGAAGTTGAAACCTTATGTGCACATCTAGTATCAATAAATAAATTTAAATGTACTGTTCTTATTTTGTATCTGCTACTCTAAACTAATCATGGGATGACCCATCTCATCCTCTAAATGGGGAAGGGCCAAGTAAACATTAGCGAGACCTATGTAACTCACAGCATCAAATGCCCTGTTTCCTCCTTCAGAACAGACGTCCACATGCTACAGTGCAGGTGGACCATTTAGCCAATGGCAAGTTAACTGATTGCCTTTTCTTGCGGTTCCCCCTCGCTAAGGCAGAGAGGCAACTGGGAGAACATGAACTAGCTACATCAGCTACTATCCACTTTTCTGCTTCTACCAATGATTCTTCCTATACTTGACAAAATCCAAAAAAAGTTTTGCCCTGATCCAAAATGTCCAGCAAGACCTTGGTGTTTACTATTACCTTCTCTAGCATGGTGTCTTCCACTGTGAACAGATTCATCTTCATTCATTCATTCTTCTATACCTCTTATTCTGTGTACAGAGTCCCACGGGCCTGAAACCTATCCCAGGAGACCTAAGGCACAATGGATGCCAGTCCATTGGGGGAATCAAACCCTAAACCCTGGAGTGAGAGGCCATAGTGCTATTGACTATGCCACCATGCCTCCTTGTGAGCAGATATACTCTTGCAAATGAATAGAAAGATTTGTCACCATCAGCCAAAGTAACTGCCCCTGTGTATTTTGCATAGCCACATTGTGGTTATGCCACAGAATATCTGCAAGATAACTGAATTGTATGTTTCTTTTAATTGCCCTTTTGCAAGCAATATCTTCACTCAAGGGGATAACATTGGGTTCAACATTGGGAAGGTTGACATCTCTACCCATGTATGGGGTGTCCGAGGAGAATGACCCATCTCTGTTTACTCACTTCTGCATTTATTGCTGTGTGCATAGGATCACTTCTGCAGTTATTGCTGATGTGTTGGACGCAACCAAGTCTCACACAGGGGGATGTTATTCTTTGCTTGCTTCAGCACTGGAATTAAGGTTGAATTGACCTGTTTTGATCCCCCGCCCCACACCAAAACGACGCCAATGGATTCTTTATTTCACGTGGCACTGATTGGTAAACAAATATTGATCTGAAACCGCAGGTTTAACCACAAGATCACATGTATCATTCGCTTTCTGTACACCAATTAATTGACCTTTCAGCAATTCATAAACGTGTAGTGCATTCTGCAGCTAACTGAACAACTGTTCATCTTGGTCAGTTAGCTGCAGGGAAGAAAGATTCAAAGGGTTCCCTTATTTAAACCGACCTGCTCACCAGGTGGTGGATGTAATAAAATGGCCAATTTGTTTCTACTCTTATTTGTCACATGGGATCAGCATCAACCTGGTGAAACCTCTGTGAGAAGGCTACTGAGAAGATCTGTGTAGGATAGGGGCATTAAACAGCAAATCAGTTTATAGGTTTATAGAAGCACAATGTCTTACATAACTAGCATTTATTTATCTGACTTACAGCTGGACTCCTCAGGTTAAATATGTGAAAGCTGAAAATGGCAGAAGCATCTTTTTAGAGCAATCACTACAGATTTATTTATATGGTTTCTACTTAAACCTTGTAGATACTGCAGCTGTAATACAAGTGTTTGCTTGGTGCTTTTTAGTTGAACCTGAATCTTAAAATCTGTAGCGACTAAGCAAGAAGTGTATAAATGTGCTTTTACAGAGTAGTTATGCTGAAGACTATTGATGTGGATGGATGGTTCTGTCCGGTAGATCGGATATGCATCCACCATTTCTGTGGCAGTTATTTACTAGCTCAATGCCCAATTGTATTTAAGCACTTCGGGGTGAAGAAAGGACTTTGATCAAGGATCAAACAATGCAACCTGGCAGTGTCGGGGCTCAAGCTGGGGACCTCCTGGTCCATAATCCAACACCTTAACCATCAAGCCACTCCTGCCAACTTTTGACTTACCACACTCCAATGACGGTCCATTTCTTTATTTTCTCTTGTCTATGAGGGACGAAACCACCAATAGCGAAAATATGTAAAGGATACTATTCTTTGCTTGAAGCAAACTAACAAAAGCTTGTAGACCCAATTCTGATWCGCAGTAAATTCCCCAGTGTTGATTTAACACTTTCATAGTTTATTGACTCAGTGCTCYATAAACACTGCTGGGTGTTAATTCAACACTGGGGAATTTGCTATGTAGGTTTACCCATCATCAGAGAAGATTCAGGATAATAAGAAACAGCAGGGTCGAATAATACATGTTGGAATAAGATCATATACAGTATACACGGTGTATCTAGCAATCTGCACAGCTGCGTGCTCCATTCCTCGAGAAATCAAAGAGAGACCAATT
>QMIH01001517.1:114719-134046 GCA_003987875.1 Clarias batrachus | reverse complement strand
TGCTTAAGGTTTCTCAAGTTGTCTGTTTGGGGGAAAATTCATTCGTTTTGAGGGATTTCTGAAACACACACACTCATACACACTCAAAGCAGAGACACGACTGCCACTTAAAAGCACACAACTCATTCATTAAAGCTAACTTGGCTTTGAAATAAGTGAAGAGCTTATCTATTATATCCTGTTTAAATTTCATTAAGTGAAATTACCATCGCATTAAACTCTACTTAGTCCTGCCAACATGTTCACCCATGACGCCCTTATCTCCAAATGAATAAAGAGCTAACAAAGAGCCAGTGTTCATACTCGGATACACCTAGAAATAATGAAACACACTTTTAAAAGACATCAACTTCTATCATGGCAGTTAAACASAGCTTATCAGATAAGAGGCTCATTAGTGTTCCGGTCATGACGGCATGTCAGAATTTGTAAATCAAAGTGGTCTGGTTTCCCATGGTTCTACTTGGTTTAGTTTTATAATGCTTCAAGTTTAATTAAATACTAATCAAGGTAGATGGTAAAGCCCATGTCAACATGTTTCCATTAGCGTTAGCTTCTAATGACTAGCCTCAGGTTTCTGTGCAAAACACCTGCTGCCCTCGCTACATCCTCACAGCTTTTTTTTAGTTCATGTATAAGTGAAACAAACTGCATCTAGCTAGCATTTTGTATAAACCATTTAAACAACAGTGATTAGCATAGTCGGCAGCGCGGTGGCTTAGTGGTTAGCAGTCACATTCTAAACCAGAAGCGCTAAAATCACTGCTGTTGCTGTATGATGCTATGCTAACTGGTGTTGCCTTCTAGCTAGTATGGAACAGGAAATGGGAATTAATAAAACAACCAGAATCATACTTTGGCCATATCTCATGAAACATAGAAATATGCACAAAAAGTACAAAACTTTTTCAACCTACTATTTACATTGCTCTAGAGATGCTAGCATTAATCATTTGATGCTAGCATTTGATTTGCCCAGACAATTTGTATGTTGTTGTGTCTTTGCAGCATTTYCACAATATTTAATTTACAGTTCATGATACATTATGTTTTTGGGTTTTTTTTTTACAATTATACTGAAGTACAAACATGATGTGTAATTATTTACCCCATCACCGATGCTTCATTTCAATGAAAGAGATTACGTAGCACAGTGCTAAATCAAAGAATAGCATTTCCATTAAATTTCTCTGTACATTTGTAGAAATCTGATATAGCCAGCATTTTATAGTATTACATACAGTTTGTCATGTCACTAAAATAAACTCTGCACTTTTGGGCCAATCTAGCTTGATATACAAATTAGAGAGTACCAACATGCTTTATGCAGAACCTTAGCTAGCTGAAGTAACATCATAGATGCTAATGTGGTCTGGATGATTAATCACTGAGGAAAAAAAGTTATTTTATGACAAATTATTGCAAACTGCTTTTGTATTGGATGTTAACCAGCAAGGTTGCTTTTTTGGGATTGCAGCAGGACATGGCGGTTTTTCTAAACAGCACATTATGCATATTTACRTATAGACTGTTTTCATTAGGGGTACAGGATTAATGATGCTTTAAGGTCATATAAAATTATTTCTTGGGCATTAAACTGAGTATTATTCTTCTACACATTATATTAAGGCTTATGCATTCAAGAATACTTTAAGTCAAGAAATTTCTCGTGTTCACAGAGGCTAAATGACCTACATTAGACTTAACACAGACATTTAAGGTGGACTGGTCTACAGAAAGATCCACAGTGTTTCTYACCGCACAATCCTCCAACATGGTCCCAGAGCCGCAAGCATCCTGACATGGAGGCCGTGCAGAGGGAGCAGTACACTCCTGATTTATAAGGAATCACTTCCCGGCCGTTCACCTCCCAGTTTCCCCTGCGCGCACACACACACACACACACACACACACAGGAAACCAGACCTAACCACGATTAATGTAATTTATTGTTACGTTTGAATGAAAAATCAGTGCTGGGCAACACTACCAACATTCCCCTGTGTATCACATGACCCCAATAATAACACACACGGGCCTGATTGATAAAAGATCTACCAATCAAAGATTTGGACACACCTTCTAATTTCATAGTCTTTCCTGATTTTTATTTCAGAAGGCATTTAAAAATATTCAGTAATCTCCTGTTTTATATAATCTGTTTTTCTGAAATGTGTCTTCTACGTACTTCTGCTCTGTAAAGCCATTATAACGGCTCTAATCTGAGGTGCTGTTTGTTTGTTAACTGGTGATTTCTGACGCTGGTGACTCTAAATGAACTTCTCCTCTGCAGCAGAGGTACGTTTTGATCTTGCTTTCCTGGGAAGGTCTTCATGAGAATCAGTGTCATCATGGAGCATGATCGGTTTTGCAAATTCACTTGACAACACTGTTCCTGCAAGAACTGTTCCAGAAGAGCCTGACAACAATATCAGATATGGTATATTACAATGTGTTAAATAATTATTGTCTTACCCGGGAAAGTACGCACACACAAACATGTGCAAGTGTTTGACTCCAGCTCTGCAGAGGTGCAATGCGCAGCCCACCTGACTGGACGTGGCCCAAACCAACTGACTCACAGAAGAGAATATAGTACAGTATAATCTATGTTGCAGTTAGAAGTTCATATACACTCATCATGAACATTCATGTCATGGCAATATTGGACTTGCAATGAATCTTTTATTCTATTATCATATATTTATATTATTATAATAATTATAATACTATATATTATATAGATATCATTTTGGGATTTCTGACATCAACAATTATACATACAGGGTTATAATTATATACTGTATTCACCATAACCAAAATGTGCTTTAATAGCGCTTAGCATATTTCATTTTCCTTTAGTAGATGCTTGTGCTATCCATCAACTACTGTAGCTTCTGGTAGAATTCTGGCTCGATATTTGACCACTGTTCATGGATTGATTTTTAATGTTTCCTGGCACGCGCCTGATTTTTATGCATGTTTAACAAATTTACAATACGAATGAGTCTCCAAAAATCATAGTTAGCTTGCTTTATCCATTCCACAACCAGCTTTGATGAGTCTTTCTCCTGTCGAGTTTCAACCATCTAGCTGATAATTTATGGTTCTGCTGAAGAATTCTGATGTAGTCCTTCTCCATCTTCCCACTTCCCACTTAGAGCATGACACTACCACCACCACCACCATGCTTAACACCTGGTACAGTGTTCTTGTGGGTAAATGCTTCACTTTTACACTTCCAAACATACTGTACCTCTGGTCAAAACCTTCCTCCAAAAGGCTTTTTCATTGTCCATGTATTTAGCTGCAAACTTTAGTTGAAATTCAAGGTGTGTATTTTGGTACAGTAGATGTAGCCATCGCTTGACTGTAGACAGAGACCCTGGCTCCTGGTGGTTCCTGACCATGTGAACTAATTGAGTTGAGGCTTGAGACCTTGGCAAAGTCTGTTCCTACTTTCTAACAAATCCATTTTATGTTGCACAGAGAAGCTACCGGTTGGAGCCAATCAACTCTCCAGACCCAGGGCTCAGCTAATTAAAATGGGTAAYTCAGTGGATGGGGTGTAGGAAGGTCCCAGGTTCAAACTACAGCACAACCGAGTTCCTGCTGTCGCCCCCTCAATTGCTCAGATGTGAAATGGAAAGACGTTTCTGGTCTTTCAGCACCAATGGATTAATAATCTAAGTATGTATATTTTGTCCTTGTCTATTTACTGTATAAAGTCAGACATCTCCAAATCATACCTGTGTGTAATGCTGGCAGGTGTGGTTGCTTTTGCACTCTCCAGTTTGATAGAGGTAGTGATGGCCTTCCTGAAACCATGAGTTGATGATGTCAGTGTAAGAGGCCACACCATGAGGAGACTGATGGATGTTCCAGCCGACGTGCCCGGTGTCCACTTCTGAACCGGGAGTGTTCTTTTCACAGGACGCAGCCCTTATCTGAGCCTGTGCAGCCAGGGTGTCACTCCACTCCTGAGGAAACATTCAGCCAAAATAAGGTATCAAATGCCATGCCTACACTGAGCATTATGGGTTAAAAAAAAAGTCCAATTACTTAAACGAATTCAGGCAGATTATGACCAAAATATTGGCTTGTTTCATGAAGAGAGTGAACTGACCCACGGCCTCACAGGTAAGGTGCCATGTTATGACTTTCTTGGCAAAAAAGCAGGAATGTTTTTGTTATACTAACTGCCTTCACTCATTTCCTGATGCCTTTGTTTCATTCCAGGAGTAAAGTCATGGCATATCTGTCTCAGGGGAAGCCGTTTGACCCAGGTTCTTCCTCCACCTCCTGAATTTGAGTAGAGTGTGTGTGTGTGTGTGTGTGTCTGTGTGTGTGTGTGTGTGTGTGTGTGTGTGTGTGTGTGTGTGTGTGTGTGTGTGTGTGTGCGGTCAGCAGTACGCCATGCTTGGCTGGTGACACCGTATTCCCATGGACACGGCTGTCACCACTGCGAAATCTAGCGTGAAATCAAAGTAGGGGGGCCACTTTCCACAGATGTGGTTTCACAGCAGCCTCCTGAAGATCGGGTCCCGTTTCAGAGATACAGCCTAAGAAGGAGAGGAAGCGCAGAGAGACGGAGAACACGGTCAGCACTCGACTCGTTGGCACAAATCAGCGGCTGGAGTCATTCGAGCCGTCCTGTTCCTGTTCCCACCCACACTACAGACAGGGACGAAACTCCGACAGACCATCAGCGGCTCCGCTTCAACCACGCTACCATACGCTAGCTGTCTTCTCTTATCTCTCCACACATGCTGTCTCTATGTGGGGCTCAAAGATGCTGCCAACTTTCTGTCACTCCACCGCCTCGTCTCTGAGGGAGGGAGAGCCCCTTACGGAGTGACAGGGTGCATTTAGATTCGCTCGCAGCGGGGGCCTACAAACGCTTGCACGCTGAAAAGAACAACAATCGTCTTCTTTACACTCACAGAAAAAAAAGTCAAACAGCTGAAAGCTGAATCGCAGAGATTTCTTTGAGAATGATTTTGGATGTGTTTGCAGTGTAGATCACCATTATTTCTCTAAAGAGTATAAATATGGCCGAGTGCAAAAATTTGCGCCCCCTTGGGACAAAATGGCAGATGGATTTGGAGAAAAGAAAAAATCCAAAGTACACAAATTAGACATTTGTGCTGCGTCTCTCAGACATTCCTCTATACTCAAAAAGAAACAAATGAATACTGTATATGTCCATACGTACATACGTGTTTGTATAAATGTGTTACTGTAATTTTCCCACTGTCATTTGTATGTACAGTAACAGTTGACAGTGTACTGTACTGTAGGGGCCTGTACGGTATCATCATCGAGATGTTTATTTAACACTTCGAGAAGGAGACTGGAGTATCGGTGCTTTGAAAGGTCTTTGAAAGTAACATGACAAGCTGCAGATTTTTTTGCATCATTAACTTCACAAGAATGAAAAAGAGCTTGTTTGTACTGCAGCTGCTGTAATGCAACAGGTCAGTACTGTAATGTAATTTAATGTGATGTAATGTATCGTAAGTGATAACATTCTGCATCATTAATTGTAAAAATAACATTTTATTATTATAATTATTATTATTATCTTCAGGCGTGTGTTTGGTGTAGTGGTTAGCACTGTCGCCTTGCACCGCCAGGGTCCGGGTTCAATCCCTGGCCAGGCTCGATTCCCGTCTCTGTGTGCATGGAGTTTGCATGTTCTCCCCGTGCTTGTTGGGTTTCCTCCAGGTACTCTGGTTTCCTCCCACAGTCCAAAAGACATGTAGGTTAGGCTAATTGGCGTTCCCAAATTGTCTGTAGTGTGTGAATGAGTGAGTAAGTGTATGTGTGTGTGCCCTGCAATGGATTGGCACCCTGTCCAGGGTGTACCCTGCCATGTGCCCTAAGTCTCCTGGGATAGGCTCCAGGCCCCCCGTGACCCTGAATACAGGATTAAGCGGTATAGATGATGAGTGAGTGATTATTATCTTCTTATCAATGGTTCATTTCTTATAAATATTGCAAATTATAAAAACAAAAGAAATGTTAATATAGTACAAGGGGTGTTCAAGTCATACCGGGACTTTTGATTGTACAGAATAACAGAACACAGTCCCCTCCGGTTATTTCTCTATATAATCTCCTGCTACACGAATGCACTTATCCCAGTGTTTCACTAGTGCTTGGACACTATCAAGGTAAAAAGTTTTCTCAGTACACCGGAGCCATGATCAAACTGTCTGCTGAACTCCTTTAATAGCCCGAACATGGCTTTGAGCCCGAAATGGCTTTGAGCGAGGTCAGGACTGTATAGGGGATGTGGCAATAATAACCACATCTGAGTTCCTGTAATGTGCAAGTGGTGTTGGTGGGCCGTATGAGGTCGCGCAGTGTCTTATGAAAAACAGAATGCCTTTGCTGATCAATGCGGCCTGTTTTTCCCTTAAACTGTTTCACTTGCAGAATGTTCGCAAGAAATCTAAACCACCTCACTCATCCATGAGTGTATCATCTTCTCTAAAATGTTGTACTGAAGCGCAGCTGACCACCGTACTGCGCTCTTCTGTAAATCACTTTACACCTTCATTCACCAGAAATGTCATCACATGACTTGAACGCCCCTCTTACAGTATATACCAGGGGTGGGCAATTCTTTTTCCCCAGGGGCCAAATGAGAAGCAGAAAATATTGTAGAGGGCCGGATGCTTCGTCTCGTAATGCCGACTCACGTTGTACTCCATAAACACGGCGACCTGCTCACCACAAACTAAACACACGGGTTTACGCCCGACTTCAGTAAATAAATATCTAGTAGTCCATATTTTCTTGAAACCACAGGCTTCAGCGTCCACCTTTCTTTTTAGGCAAGGGATACCATTACAATGACTTGGTGCTAGTCAGAGTCAGAGTCAGAGACGGGCCACGGGCCGTATTTGGGCCCCGGGCCTTAAAATGCAAATACAAACCATTTTTAAAAAATGTTGTTTTATGTAACAGTCTCAGCAGCAATCTCATTCCCCCTCTCGTCTGTTCCAACCACTCAACATTCAGCATCACCAGCCTGATCATCTAGCATCATCTGCACCTAAACTTGATCCATAGTTCACTGTGTGGCTTAACAATGCTTATGAAAACCTGCAAATGCTTGAGTGTTTATGTGACCTATTAAACATTCCTGTGAAGTGTGACATGAGAAATAAAGTGAATGCTGGACATGACCATACCCAAAACATCTTATTTCAGCTCTTTCCAATATCTAGGAAAATTTCTTTTTAACTAATTATTCTGTAATAACTTGCAGCCCCACACTATTTGCATAGCCGTTGTGCAGCTTTTTGTAGTCTCTGGAGTAATATTGTTTGAAAATTTGTGTTTCAATTGCAATTTTTTTCTTGGAATCCCAGCAAGAACCCATGGGGAGTGAAAACTTTTGCAAGTCTACAGTATATCAAATAACTGTGAATAAATTTTAATTTAAAAAAAGTTGCTTCTTACATTTCACAATCCAGTTTAAAGAAACTGCGCGAGCAAGTCGATTGCCTTTCCACTTAGTCCTACATGTGCTGTTATGTTAAACACGGTTTCCACTCACTCCAAATAAAACCACAGTGGGGTCACTGGAGGGGAAAAAGAAGCACCACAATTTAAGAAATTTTATGAAATGAAGAAATCTTATCTCCTTCTGAAAGCAGAGCTTAGAGTTTTCAGTGTAAGCCTCTAATCTCTGCTACAGCCACAGACAATCAGGCTGCGCTTAAGGATTTCTCTGCAAATATTGCCGAATGATAATCGCAAAGCCTCTTCAGCCCAAAGCCTTTTTCAAATTTATCACTAAAGCACTTTAATATCCCTTTTTAGCTCCACGAGAACTCCTCTGTGAGCCGTTAAGCAAATTATCTCAAATGCGAGAGCCTGGAATACGAAATGCAGACTGATGATGACGACACACCGTCCTCCACCATCTCATTATACTCACGCCTTAATGAAGCTTCCAATGTTAATAATTATGCCAAAGCTTCTTAGTACTGTGTACGCCATACAAACCCCCCAAAAAAGGTCTAAATGTTAATATGAGGAATGTTCAAGTCAAATCTGGACTTTTAATTGTGCAGAATAATAGAACACACAATTATGCACACTAATGCACTTATCCCAGTGTTTCACTAGAGCTTGGACACCATCAATATAGAAAGTTTCAATACATGACGTTCCTTGTTGTGTACTCTCTGGTGAGCACTCTGGATTTAACCAACCAAACAATCCAGTGCAATAATGACAATAAAGTATTGTTTACATTTGATATACATTATAACCACAACCATCAAAAGTTTGGAAAGGGTCCGAATTATGCAATAATCTCCTTTGAACAGTTGATATTGAAATGTGTCTGCTACTTATGTTCAGTAAAGACTTCATAACGAACTAATCTGAAGAGCTGTTAATTGGTGATTTCTCTAAATTAGTGGTTAGCACTGTCTTGCCTTGCACCTGCGGGGCCTGGGTTCGATTCCCGGCCAGGTTTTATTCCCGCCGCTGTGTGCATGGAGTTTGCATGTCCTCTCTGTGCGTGGTGGGTTTCCTCTAGGTACTCTGGTCTCCTCCCACAGCCCAAAGACACACAGATTGGACTAATTGGCGGTTCCAAATTGGCCATAGTGTGAGTGTGTGTGTACTAATTGGCTCCCTGTCCTGGGTGTACCCTGCCTTGTGCACTAAGTCTCCAGGGATAGGCTCCAGGCCCCCTGCGACTCTGTATACAGGATACCAAGCGGTGAGTAACTCTAGATGAACTTCTTTATCTTTATGAGAGCCAGTTTTATCATGGTGCTTGTTGGGTTTTGCAAACGCACATGACAATATCTTGTAAGAACTATTAGATGAGTTTCGTGTCTTAAAATAACAACTGACTGTTGTTTATGTTATGTAGTTACCTAATGCCATATGTGTTATTCCATAGTTTTGAAATCTTATATTATAATCTAGAATGTAAAAAATACATTAAAAAATTTAATTAGAGGGTGTGTTTGGTATTACTATATTATTATATCATCCATATACTGGTTATTCTGTGTAGGGACGCGTATCCCAGCGAGATCAGTGCTTGAGGTGAGGTACATCCTGAAGGGGTGAAAACACACACTCACTAGGGGCAATTTGCAAATGTCAATCACGATACTGTGCATGCCTTTGGACTGTGGGAGAAAACTGGGGTACCTGCAGGAAACCCACCACGCACAGGGAGAACATGCGAACCCCACACACACACCACACGGACCGAACATGAAATTCAAGCCCCATGCCAAACAAGGAGGTGTGACTCGCTCCTTAAAAAGACAAAGATTTTTCCTTGGCGCATTGACGTCCGTGACGTTTTTTTCCTTGCATGACAAAATAAAGTACTCGGCATCCCTCCGAGCCTTGAGAATAAAACAACCAAGATGGCAACAATGTTTAAAATCTTCTCACACGATTGTATGGAGGGTTACGAGGGGGAAAAGAAGTCAGTGAATGTGAAGTCAGACTTGTACAGTGGCTCGTGTTTGTTTAACCCCGTAAGCCTGTAGCCGCAGGACGAAGCGGCGTGCGCGGACTTTGGGATTAGCGCCCTGTCCCGCGCTCGCGCAGCAGCTGTCCTGGGGTTCGCGACAGGCTTGTGTCAAAGAGACGTGTGCGTATCACTGTTTCAACATCGCATATCCTTCAGAGAAAGAGAACGTCTGATCGGATTAAGTGCGATCTTGAAACGAGAATAGACTCCAGCTGGGGAGGGAGTCACATTCCGGATGGCTGATAGGTGTTTGGGGGAACTTAGGAGGAACTGTGGGAAATTTCTACACTATAAGCAGTCAAGGTCAGTGGTGTCAATAGAAGAGAGTTGTTTTACAAAGCACATCCTATTCTCAAACTCTGGAAGGTGGGGGCACTTCAACAACAAGCATGCTGGGGGTTTCCTCTTCTTCTTCTTCTGGCATGTTCCATTAATGAAGAGCTCTGGCACCAGTCCAAGAATGGGAGCATGTAGCAGAAGGGAGATCCTGGGAAAGCACGGCGAGAAATATGTACGTACCCCTGCCTGAGCTGGAGGTTCACGTCAATTATTTCATGACTTGATCTTAATAATAGGAAACCGATAAGGAAAGATATGGATTGATGTCTATGAGCCTTGACGACATGAAGATTTTGAGTAACCAAATTCAGTTAAAACCTTAAATACTAAAACAATAAATAATTAAAACTGAAAAACCATTACCTTAACCATTCCTAACATACCTACTAACCCTTATTGTGATCTTTATCAAAGAACGCATTTCATACGAAAAGAAAAGTAAAGTCCTACGCCGTCCTACGCAGTGGTACCCTTGAGTTCTTTTCTGACATTAAGAGCAGGATTAAGACGCTGCATAACGTACCATTTTCTGCATGTTCGCCGCCATGGGCTCGACTCGGCCGCGCAGTCGATTGTGTTGTGTAACGATCTGAAAACGCTCCTTCGGCCCAAATCCTAGAAAGAAAAGCACTACAATTAGCTCTACTGCACAACTAGATCTGATCTCCATGGCAACCAAGTGCAAGTGTGAGGTCGAGGGCAAGCTGAGGGGTCAAATAGTTTGTGCAGATGACGACAGGTTGATAAAAACAAAAGCAGGAGGCTACTAGTGCACAAGTACTAATTGGAAATACAACACTACATTAGTTATGCTGTTCTTATCTCTCCACTCAGTGCATTACAAACCGACATAACACCTTAGGAAAAGAAAAACGGGTTATATTAATATTCATACATTATTGTTTTCTTGATATCACCTTTTTTGTTGTTTTATTAACTTTAACAGAGGTTGAATAAAAGAAAAAAGGCCAGTGATGCTGCTATTAAATGTTCTACAACAAAGAAAAACTAAAAGCAAAGTCATTGATTATTAAAAATGCTGTGGTATAAAAGGAATAAAACTGCTATAGGAAAATATTTGACTTCATTACATCATGACATTGTTGAGTATTTTCCTACAATTCCTTATTTATTATGTATTAAATAATAAAGAACAAATATTACACTCTAGATGCTGCAGGAAGAAAGGGTTCTTTTTACTTATGACCCATGACCTTTAATTCAGAAAATAAGACAGTAACTAAGTATCAACTATAAAATTATTAATAAATAAACCAATAAACCAAAATATTTCAGAACAATCACATTTTTAACTATGTATGACCATTTTAGCTCCCTCAGTGTGCATGTTGCCAGGTAGCTGCCATGTCTTCTTGAAGTTGAGGCATTTTCCAACACAGTTTTATACAAAAGCTAATCAATCAACAATGTTAAATTAGAGCATCTCAGAAATCCAAAGTAAGTCAATTAATATACAGCAATTCATTAAAGTGTTACTTGTTTTGAAATAAACTTGCATACAGAAAACCTAAAAAAATCTGAAAGTATAAAGGAGCTGTGATTCATTTTTTATGATGCAAGGTCTGAAAAAAATATGAATCTGTACATTTCTATCAATATGCATGCTGTATAGCTGTGCATCAAAGAGAATGGCAGATTAGATTTTTATTGTTTTTAATACGGAAAGCATATACTTTAAAGATCCAGAAGGGAGTTATGATCTATAACCTTATTACAGATACTTCACCATAGTGATCAAGTAGTGACATGATTAGTGACATCAATAGTCGCATGAATGGTCTCAAGATGCTTTACTGTTGGCATGACAAAGGACTAGTTGCAGCGCTCACCTTTTCTTCTCCGGACAAGCTTTTTTTTCCMAATGCACCAAATAATTGTAAAGGGGATTCGTCACAGAAAAATACTTTACTTCAGTTCTCAGAAGTCCATTTTCTGTATCTTTTGCAGAACCTCAGTCTGGCCGTGATGTTTTTCCTGGAGAAAAGTTACATCTTTGCTGCCCTTCGTGAAATGTATGAAGGTGAGCGCTACCATCAGTCCTGTGTCACGCCAACAGTACAGCATCACGGGACCATTCATGTGTGGGGATTGCTTCCCAGCCAAGGGAGTGGGATTACTCCCAATTTTGCCTAAGAACACAGCCATGAATAAAGAATCTTACAAAAACATCACTAGAGAGACAGTTTAGTGACAAACAGTGCCTTCTCCATCATGCTCGAGCAAAAAAAAAAAAAACATTTTGGGTCTGTGGCCAGGAAACCCCTCAAACCTTAATCACATTAAGAAATTGTGGTCAATCTGAATATGAAGCAGAAGACTTTGTGATAATTAATATTTGTGTCATTCTCAAAACTTTTGTTCATCCTTTACATGAGAAGATAATCATTTTTCTGAAGAGCATAACTTAATTACTTACTCAATGTTGTCGAGAATAATCCTAATTAACTATGGAAAAATAAAAAAGAATACAGGTGATGCAGTCGCTCTCGCTCGTGCTGCAGCTCGAGACGAATCACGCAGGCGCGTGCGACTTACCGCTCCCAGGTGAGTCGGCTCGTGCGTTAAGCGTCCGGCTCGCGCAGGTGTTCAAGACTGAAAATATAAGTATAAGAAGCGTAACGCGTCTCTGCGGGTGTCTCCGGTCTCTCATGGCCGTAAGAAGTTCCCAAGTACACTGTATAAAGGGTGAGGATCTGTATTATTCACCTCTAACACTCTCTTTCTCTCTCTCTCTCTCTCTCTCTCAGCCTGCCGCTGTCTCGCGCTCCGGCTTCGTTCTCCCTCCTGATGACGTCACATTAGTACTTTAGGAGCGTGCACACACTCATCATGTAACCCGCGTCACAACAGTACTAACAGAATGACTGTACAATTTACATCTTTAATAAAGGAATGCTCCAAGCATTTGGTGCAAAAGTTGAAATTTATTTTAGGTTTTCTAAAAATAATAAAAATAAAAATATATCGTTACGCATACAGCACACCGACAGTTTGGCTAAATTCACGTAGCAAGCTTTACTTTTAAAAAGTCAAGCTTCTGGCAGAATTCTGGCTTACTATATATCAATACATTTTTTATTTATTTTTTTGGTTGTTGTTTTTTTTTTTTGTGTGTGTGTGTGTAGATCAGAGTTTTAAGCACAGTCCTCACACACACTGAATGACAGGGTTGAGGTTCCAAAAGCTTAAATTTAACCTGCTTTATCAAGCCCACAACAAGCTTCATGTGTGTTTGTGGGCAGTATCCTGTTTGAACTCATTGGAATTTTGTCCAATGTTTCAACCATCTAGCTAGTTATCAGGTGGTATCAAAACGTTCAACATTAGTGCACCACAGATCAGGTTGCTTTTGCCGTACGTCCTCCCTCAGACACCTTTAAACCTGGCAGTAGAATTTGCTATTTACTGTCTCTATCRATGCACAGTGCCTGGAAAGCTCTTCCACTTTGAGGTCTGTTGCTTCATCTCGGGGTCGTACCTACATTATACACCCAAGTTTCGTCATCCTAATGATCCTCATCATTCATGCATGACGAACTTGGCAGAAACTCAACGCATGTTTAAATCAGACATCAGCATTGTCTGCACTGTTCCGTATGACAGACCGACCATGACAGCAATGTTGTGAATTGTTCTCTGACGATGCACAAGTTTCAGAATGGCTTCAACATTTTTGAAGGTTGAGCTCATTGTCTTCCTTATCTTCCATCATCTTCCAGTGCTGTTCTTCTGCTCTTGAAGTGCGCGTGCCACTAAAAACATCTCATTAGATGACTCACTGCAGCATCACCATCAACTTGACGAATCATGTCAAACGTCTATGTGGCAGATTTGCCCACACAGAATTTCACCTTTGCTCTTTGTTCTAACTTGTTGTCTATGATGAAATAGCAAACGTGGTAACACACACGGTCAGAATAGCACCATCCGCACAGCGCCTCACCTTTACTTCTCCAAGCATCCCTCGCGTCCGCTTAAAGGTATCAATTTTAGAACAAGAGTGAATTTATTGTCTGCAACCTTCCATTGAGTCCATATATACATTGATATAACATTTCTAGATGTTTTGTCACCAATTTTTTCCATTAGTTAGCCTAGTACACATGTACAGGTAGCTACTAAGTTCTTGAATGACACTGCTCCAAACACAGTGCAGGGATTTGTTCAGTTTTAAATACAAGGACTTACCAAATATGTGAATTGTTTATGAGTCAGTGTTCTACTGAACTTTTAGTTAGAGCACATTTCCAAGGATCATTTTCAATAAAAAAAAAAAAAGTTAAGCCATCTCATTAAGCCATCTGATTGCACCATCCAAAAAAAGGTGCAAAAAAAAAAAAAAAGGTTTGGTACCAAAAAAAAGCAAAGAAAAAAAACACTATGTCACGTCACTGCATCTTTATGGTATGGCTTTTCAAAGACTTTGTAATATATAAGAAATAAAGAGGAACTAATTTGCCAAAAGATTTGTACCTAAATGCCTATTATTATTATTATTATTATTATTATTATTATTATTATTATTTAACATAAAGCGACATTACCACTTTTTTAGGAGAGAGCATTATTTCTCTTCATTGTTGCCATCAGATTTTATTTTTTTAAACACTTTTAAAATATTTTTTAAAATATCTATATTGAGCGTAAATGTAGTGAACATTTTAAAATTGTAATATTTAAATGGAGTTTAATGTAGTATTTCCAACATATTCAACTTTGTAAAACCAGAACTGTGGCAAAATTATGAATATGTATAAATAATATGTATATCAGTGTTAGCACATTGTGTTTATATTTCACGGAATATGTCATTAAAATAAAAATTATTCACTAGTTAGAAATTTGTCTCTCGCAATTCTGCCAACAATAACTAATGCTACTACAACATGTCTTTTTTTATTAAATTAATTATTTTTTGTTTTATATTATTGTTTTAATTAGTAACAATTAAGATTAATACACATGGGTTCAAGAATAATAATGGAAAATAACTATATGATTAAAATGTTGGCAGCGTTGGGAGTAGACTGTTTTTAGTTGTTTAAATATGGAATTGTGTGCGCCCCTTCTATAAGTCAAGAGTCATGACCTTTCTCTAAAACGTAAATGACAGTAAGCAAGAAGGTTCTGGAACAATGTCAGAAATATCCTTGGATAGACAACAAATCCAAGTCGACAAGAGTGAGTGGCTCTGACTGTCTGAGCATCTGGATAAAAATATTCCAGTAGAGGCAAAGCCACTGTTTCTGAAATCGTCCCACAAAGATGTTTCCCTGAAAGCTGACCATAGCTTTGTTACAGGAATAAAGGCTTTAAAAGTAATCCAACATGTTCATTTACAGTACGTCATTTGGATTCAGGGGATTATGGTATGTTTTATCGGACACTGCCTGGATTCTCCTGGCTTAAAGTAAAAAAGGAAGTTCTTTAGTAACGATTCGTACTAACCTCTAACATGTTCCCATCACCTCTGGTATTTTCAGCATGAGTTGATCTTTGCACTTGAC
The DNA here is from genome assembly GCA_003987875.1 of Clarias batrachus. Taxonomy (NCBI): domain Eukaryota; kingdom Metazoa; phylum Chordata; class Actinopteri; order Siluriformes; family Clariidae; genus Clarias; species Clarias batrachus. The sequence goes on along the minus strand of QMIH01001517.1, from coordinate 118,653 downwards.
ATCAGACTAGAGTGCTTATCAGTCGTTACAATCAATGTGCTATTTAATAATGTTCAAGATATGATCGAGAACATGAATATCATGGCAATATCAGGCTATCAGTGATTTTTTTTTAAAACTGGCCTTAATACAATAAAACTCCAGAATTAGGTGCACTAATTTTAATTTGGGTTTTATTGAGCCTAAGGCCTCTCAACTTCTTGTGATGATGATGATGATGATGATGATGATGATTGACGACAGCAGGTAGCTTCTATGTGGCAACCTACAGTAACAGAGTTTATTTTAACATCACTCGTATGATTGACCAACACACAGTACAATGAGGAAGTCCAAGGAGTTCAATGCAGATCAGAGAAAGAGTATGGTAGTCAGGAAAGTCTCTTGTAAATAAAAATAATATTAATAATGAAAGTTACTTGAGGTGTAGTCACTTTGCCAAGATTTGGAAGCAGAACTTCTCTGGAAGGAGTGTCAGCTTCAACTGTGAAGAAAATGGTTAGATGGTCAGGAACCACTAACACAAAGGCCTGCCATGAACTGGAAGCTGATGGAATACCAGTGTCACTGTCTACAGTTAAGCAAGGTTTACAGTATATAACCATGGATTGAAAGCCTGCCATCCAGGAAAGATAATTCCTGCAACCAAAATCCACACTTCAATATTGAACTGAAGTTTGAACACTGTAGCAGCCGTTAAGTATGATGGTGCTAGTATCATGCTTTGGGTTTGCCGACAACGTGGATGGAGAAATGAAGAAAGAGTACTACCTCAGATTCTTTCAGCCTAATTTCAAAATATTCAAATAGACAATTAAAACTTGGACAAATTTCCACGTTCCAGTGGGATAATGACCCTAAACACACATCAAAGCTGGTTATGGATTAGATGAAGCAGTAGGTTTTATGATCCTTGCTCCTATAAAAACTGTGTGAACTGTATTTAAAAATCAGAGAGGTCAAATAGCCAAGCAGAATTAGATGAGAAGCTTGTTGATGGCTGACAAAAGGTACTGCTAAAGGTAAGACTAAGGCTAAGGGATGTCCTACTTGTGTTCCAAACTCTTGGAGTTTTCATCTATTAAATATGTATGTTGTATAATCAGAACAAAGGCGATACCAAAAAAAGGATTGCGAGCTTAAAACGTCTGACAACATTTCTATATACTGTACTCGTATGTCTTTATTATACAACAGTAAGTTCAGACCAAGTGATTTGATTGGACGAGAGGCTTTCCATGAGTGGTGATATTGGACGGTAACAGCACTGGCATGTAAGAGTAAAAAAGTATTTGGTGAAAAGACTACTCAAGTACTCAGTAACTGTTTCAATCACAATGTTCGATTTATATATATATATATACATATATATTTGGCAGATAGAAAAGACACAGCAGTATGAAGCTGTCCTTTTGCTAGTGAAACATGCTTTGTATATGATGCCAGGGATGCATTTATTTTTTTTGGGATGCATAAAAATGTACAACACGTGTGTTAGTGATTAATTGTGTACTGAAATATACTTATATATTCATAGACTGTTAAAGTAACATTATATATACAATTAAAGTTAACTCACACAAACATGAAAAAAAGCCGCAATCTAGACACACCACAAGATTGTACACTAACCGCAAGATCCCACCAGTAGCATCATGGATTTATAGGCATTTAACAAAATTAGAGAAAGATGCGGAAACTTTTGTTTGACGGATTCACAGGTGGAATAAATTTATAGAACACCTGCTGAAGGTTTATTCCCACTATGCCGCCTGACCGACTGATTGGTCAAACGGAGTCATGTGATTATTGTTGCTGCGTCTGATTGGTGAAATAGTTATAGCCACCGGCTGCATGGGTAGAACAAATGGTTAGAAAAGTAACGAGTCGAGTGTAGCGGAGTAAGAGTAGCATTTCTTCTTCACAAATCTACTCAAGTAAAAATAAGACGTACTCTTATGCTGCAGTAAAACTACTCATAGAAGTAAATTTTTTCTCCAAAAAGTTACTCAAGTGAATGTAATGGAGTAAATGTAACTCTGATTACAAGTTAGTTACTGTCATCACAGCATGAAGTAGGTCTGTATACCAGGTCCACCATAATGAGGGGAGAGCAGTTGTCTGCCAAAATGCATATCTAAAACTGTCAGTCWCTAACTGTTGGCCACCAGCTCCGCCGGTCGCAGTTATTTAGGTCCAACAGTTGCAAAAGGATATGTGTTGATGAAACAAAATAACTGCTGAAATAAACAAACAAATCATAATCTGTTGATAATAAACAGTGTTTGTGGCATTATTGTATAAAAGCAATATCAACCTCAAGGTCGTGCTGTTGTACTGAATATCAGCACGGCTGGGTCAGGTTTCACCCTAATGCCTACAAATGCATCACAGCTATGTAAGGATTCACCTCTCAGGGGAGGCTCCACCTCGTCCGAGACCCTCAGGGGAGACGCCACCTCATCACACAGCCTCAGGGGAGGCTCCACATCTTCGGAGCGCATCAGGGCCGAGAGCGAGCCATTGCTGCCTCTGCCGCCAATCCAGTCTTGGGCGCCCTCCCACCCTGCTCTAGGTGCCAGCTTGTCTGCGTCTCAAGTAGGGTGAAAGGACCCAGGACCCGGAAGAGCGTTTTTAAGGGGGGTGGAGGAGGGTACTGTAAGGGTTCACCAATAGTAATGTCATGTGGGCATTTGTTTTAGTTTAAGTTATGTTATGTAACCTCTATTTCAAGAAGGCTCTAGTTTTGTTATGTTTATGTTCATTGTTTTGTTAGGTTGTATTGTTCTGTGTGTCTGCAGTGTTTGTTTGCCTCTTGTTTAGTTCCTGCTATGTCTAGTTCCTTGTATGTTTAGTTATTTGTATTACTATGTTTAGCCACATGAGTGCTTAGCCACTAGTAGGCTTTAGCCGCTAGTAGGGTTAGCCTCCAGTAGGTTTAGCCTCTACTAGGATTGGCCGCTAGTGGCTTTAGTCTCTAGTAGGTTTAGTCGCTAGTATGGATTAGCCTCTTGTGTGCTCAGCCTTGTGTGTGTCCGTTTCCCTTGTAGGTCAGTTACTAATCCGGTTAGATATTAACCCTATTAGTTACTAACTCGGTTAGGTCATCACCCACTTCCACAATACCCAGAATAGATACTAATCAAACTAACTACTAACTCGCTCAGTCGTTAGTCTCTAGTCTCTCCTTGTCTCTAGTCTCTCCTTGTCTCTAGTCTCTCCTTGTTTAGTCTGGTCCCGTTTCGTCTCTGGTCTCGTCTCGTCTCTGGTATCGTCTCTGTTTAGTTTCTGTTCCATGTCTCTTTGTGTCAAGCTCTAGGCCTGTGTTACGCTCTGTACTTTTGTGTTACGAAAGAGCCCTGTGTTTAAGTGTCTTTGTTTGTTTATGTTCTTTATTATTTATGTTTGGTTAAAAAAAAGACTCTTTATCTTTAAAACACCCCTCTTCGCTTACGCCTGCCCTTCTTCAGCCCACGTCAACAACAACAGCCAGTATTACCACCCATTCATGACAAGCTGTGCTGATATTTATCACAACAGCACTCGCTCTCATGTGTTATTGCTTTATTGCTATAACATTCAAGCCTCATGAAATCACAAAATTAAATGGTTCTCTGTGTAATGTTTGGCAGTGATCATACTTGTGTTTTTCATTTGGGCGCCGACTCCATGGTCATTCACTAAATATAATATGTGTTCTGTTGTAATGTTAAAAAGATATTACTGAGTGTTCATATTTATGTATTTCCAAAATAATTTCTTTTGTTCTGAGACGCACTGAAGAAGGGAAAGATCTCCCTGCAGAGGGCAGAGTGTTTCTAGCCTGGTGCGAGCCTCACTCAGGGATGATGCTTTAGATTCCTTCAGGTTAACAAATAGGCTACTAGAACTGAGTGGCTTTTATGAGGAGAAAATTTGGCATGTGTGTTTTTTG
>QMIH01001517.1:89398-103469 GCA_003987875.1 Clarias batrachus | reverse complement strand
CTAGTTAGCTAATTTATATTTCTTTAACCACCATACTTATATCACCTGTAGTCTACAGTATATCATGAAGCAAGCTAGCTGGTGCTAGTTAGCTAATTTATATTTCGTTAACCAACACTCATATATGACCTGTAGTCTACAGTATATTATGAAGCTAGCTAGCTAATGATAGTTAGCTAATTTATATTGCTTTATCCACCATACTTATATCTATWGTCTATATCATGAAGCAAGCTGGCTGGTGCGAGTTAGCTAGGTCATATCCTTACTCAAGAGTTGACTATAATGAAAATGTTCAGCTACATAATTTTGTTTGGATTACAAATGAGCATATGGTATCTATTTAACGTATTTTTATTTAATTATTGTATAGTTTCTCTTTAGAAAAAATCCTCAGAGTTTAAATTCTATATGTGCATACAGTATGTCTAGTTACTGCAGCCTAGACCACTACTTAACCACTCACCAAGGCATAAGTAAGTCAATTAGATCTTACACCATTAGAAAGTGTTGGTTTAGCCAAACAGCACCCACAATAAAATATGGATATTTTAGTTTATGTCTTTTCACCCACAACCAGAACAGGAATTGAAGGTGAACCGAGCACAAAATCAAATCCATCCGTTTCATTCCTCAAGTCAATTCCCAGAAAACCCTCTTTTATACCTTCTAGATTGGACAGAAATTGTGGGATTACACATGGAGACATGTTCCCAATTTTGAGAATGCCAGCTCTCTGAAGCTGGATGATGGTCTATGGTCAGACACCAGATTATGATGCACAATATGTTCTTTTTATAATTCCTTACAAATGGCATACTGTACATACCATCACCATATGATATTAAAGCACTGGGAGAAGAAAATGTAGAAAGACGCTTRTCTGAAGAACATGAATACTTCCTGAATAATTCTGCAAGTTGCAGGATTTCTTATTGCAGAACGTTAATGTCCCCCTAAATGTGCTACATGTAAGCCTAACATCATGAACTCTCCTAATTTCATGATTTTTGCTTTTAAACCGCACTTAGCTCAGTTAACCGAAACTGCTCTCCTGTGCCCTTGTGGTATTAAATAAAAACATATTTTATTTTAGGAGCARCTGGATATTACTTCTGACATATCAGGACCACATTTACTTTTTAAAGATAAGGTCAGCCAGGTTGGAAATTGRGCCGCCTGTACTTGTTTTYCTCTGTGTATTGGAAGATAAAACATGTTGAGGAAGCACTCTAAGGTTTCCCCAAAWGGGTCAAGCGGTAGCAGGGTATGGTGGGGAGTGGTTGGAGAATGTTTGCTTCTTGCTTGTAAAGTACACAGAAGGGTTGGCTATTTTTGCAGGATGTGATTCTGTGCATAGTGGCTCCTTAAAAAAAACAGCTACATGCTTTTTCTTTGAGAATGTCCTGTGCAGAACTTATACCCTCAGGACTGAGGCAAAAGCAAAAACGAGTAGCTTTCTTCTTCTTCTAACCAGCTACATACAGGTTCGCATACAGGTTAGATATGTAATTCTAAATAAACGTGAATTATTGATGTATTCTCATTTGTTGTGAGATCAGACTTATCAGAGAGTTAAACCTGGATTTCCTAGCAGATTAAAACTTTTTTTTCTGATTAGCCTCATTAACAAGTGGTTTTCTTATGGCCACACAGTTGTCTAGTCCTCATAATATTGTGTGAGTGTGTGTGTTTAGAAATTATCTTACTTTCAATATTAAACTTTTTTTTTTTACTGTAAACATGTTTTTACTTTTGATTTTTTTTTACCATGCAACTTCACCAAGTGTTTTCATAGTGTTTGAGTTATTTAAAATCTTTTTAGTTCTTTTTTTTTTTTTTGCTTGCTGCAGTCCAATAATTTGACCCTTCTAAAATGATTACTTTATTTTGGCCAGGCAGTGTTCTTTACAGTTACTTTACAGATGATTTTAGCTCTAAACATAGAAACTACTGATTTGAAACTTGAAAACTGTTGTTTGTGGCTTAGCTTGATTCAGACTCTGGAGTGCAGCACTTGATTTGAACTCTGCTCCTCTAGACTTAGAGGCTCAACCTAGATTCTGATGCTTGGGACTCTGGACTCTACAGTATCTAGTCCTAAACTCAACAGTTGATTTGGGTCCTAGGAACTAGGCTAGGGATTCTAGACTTGACTCTGATTCTATCATTATAATCAGACTCAGTACATAACAGAGAAACTATTGCTTGGGGCTTAAAATCTAAACCAAAGGGCTCTTGATTAACCCTTCTACTTGGGACTAATTTGGAGTCGAATCAGAACGTGAAGTAGCCTTCGTAAGAGGACTGTAGCCTCAGTTTGTATTCTCATGGCCAAGACCTTGGCTTGAAATGTAAAGATTTTGATTCTAGAGCTATGAACTATAGATTCAACTTGAAATCAGTGATTTGTGGCTTATCTGGATTCAGACTCAAGAGCTAAGCACTTGACATGAACTCTGTTCGTATTTATATTTATGAGCTCAACCTATGGTTGGTTCTGCTGCCTGGACTTAATTGAGTGATAAACACATAATTCCATTTGATTTGGACACTAAAGATAGGAACTCTGGACTCGACTCAGATTATACGACTAGAGACTCAAAGCATGAGAGGATTAACTGGTTTAACTTGGTATTAGTCTACTAAACTCTACAGTCGATTTGAACTGTAAAAGCTAGAACTCTGGACTGTTCAAACACTACAGCTAGGGACTATAACTAGAACTTGACTATAGACCATAAACCATTCTATAGTTTGAATTAAGTTGATTCAGACTCTAGTTTGAGAGAATGATAATGTATAATGTTTGATTTGACTAATTTACTTTTGAGAAAGCCTTTTTATATACTTAATATTCTTATTCACAATAATAAGAATATTTCAAGGAATCAAAGTGTGATTTGAAGCAATAGTCTGTTTAGCTGTTGGCTATTCACCAACAGCAAAGGCAGCTCAAATAATGTGTTTCTGTGTGCCTGTTCCTGTTATGTTCCCAGACATCGACGAGTGTGAAGTATTCAATAACGGGCCGGCAGGTCGTTTGTGCCTTCATGCTTGTGTTAACACTCCTGGTGGATATCGCTGTTCATGCCCAGCTGGCTACGAAATGAGCCAAGACGGCCGAAGCTGCAGAGGTGAGCCAACCCAAGTGTGCCACCATTTGTAGAAGTAAGGAGACTAAATCCAGTTGTTTCTTTTTTACACACATGCTTTCTCCTGATCCTGCATACAGACATCGATGAGTGCACCACAAGGCAGGACAACTGCACCCGTGATCGCCTGTGTATTAACACATATGGAGGTTTTCAGTGTGTGAAGGTGGAATGTCCACGCATCCGAAATGTGACCTATGTCAAAACTTCACCCACGTAAGTGCCAGATTCAACTGAGGTCTAATTCAATCCTTCAGATTATAAAAACCTGATGTGTAGCATTAGATGTAGGACAGTTAAACCACTGCATAGATAATTCTAAATTCTGATTGGTCAGAAGGAGTTGACTGTAAATCCCTATTGATTTGAATTTAATATTGAATTTATATTAATACACTTGTTCTAGTATACAATCATTCCTATGGTACAGTAAGACCTAATTCACATGAACTTTTCCACCCAAGGAAACAATAGAAGTCCTACTATGTTTAACATTTCCAAAAATGTTTTATATTTATGATTTTACTAGAATTACAGTGAATTCCAAGTTGAGAATATTTATTTCTATTTGACATTTTATGCTTAGGATTGGGGGGGGGAATACTTATTATAAATAGCACCTTATTGTAAGTAGCAGCGATGGGAACCAGAAGATATATTCTAAATGCAAGCATAAATATAAATATAATATGAATATATAAATATAAGTATAAATAAAACTAATTAAAATTCTATTTTAAAATGATATATATCTATAGATTATATAGTATACACGAATATGCATAGATGATAGTATCAAATTTTTCTATTCTGTGTATTTTCACTGAACCAGACGCTGTGAAAGGAACCCCTGCCCCGTGGACAATAAGGCGTGTTCCCAGGCTCCCAACTCCGTCACCTACCACCACATGTCGGTGGTATCAAATCTCTCGGCTCCGCGGGTCATGTTCAGGGTTTCGTCTGTGCGAATGATCGGAGATGCGTTGCGTTTCGCTTTGCTAGGGGCCCGCGGGCGACGCCATTTCACCATCCAGCGTTCAGAACGACAGACCGGAGAGCTGCTGCTGCTCAGACCCATGCAGGGCCCTGACACCATCGAGGTGCAGGTGGAGATGAGCGAGCTGGAGAAGAGGGTGCAGATTGGGCGCTACATCACCAAGCTCACCATCTTTGTCTCACAATATGAGTTCTAGATTCGGTGTTGGAGAGGAGCACTTAATATTCTTGTCTATAATAATAAGAAGAAGAAATTATACATTCATTTGGATCCAAAAATGGACTCATTTTACACATAATTTAATCTTTTTTTGTAAAAGGGAAACATTTTTTATTTCGTTTATATCAAATTCAGTCATATAGTATTTCTTTTTTCTTTTTTTTTTACTCATTTAAAGGAACGCTATTCTTTATTCCTTTTATCACGCCCTGCTGTCTGTGATGTGAACTGCAAAGCAAAATAAATGGCACAGCCTCTTCTTTCCCCAGATGATCTCACCCTTCCTATTTCTGTTTTTATTTTATACCGCTCATAAAGAATTGCATTCTTTTTTTATACAGAAAAATTGCCAGGGCTAAGCAGCTCTTGGAGGCTGTTTCAAGGCTGTTTCAAGGATTCAAAACCTCAAGGCAAAGTGTGATTTGAAGAAACCTTGGCAATATCTCTTTTCTTTATTCTTTTTTTGTAGTGAATGTTTTGAAGTTGATTATTCATGATATCACAAATTTTCACATCACCAGGGACACTTTCAGAAATTACAAACTGCACCTTTAATTCCAGAAATTGAATACAAACTTAGTCATTATCACATGTTAATCATAATTATACAACAGTTAGTTCCACCCGAGCAATCTGATGGGACGAGAGACTTTCCAGGAGCGCTGATAATGGACAGTAATTCCACTGGGAACATTAATTATATGGATCATTCCTCGTCCCAAATGTCCTACAATCATTCTTTTCTATTCAATGACAATAAAGTTCTATCTATCTATCTATGGTTAATGACACTAACTGTCAGTACACTAACTAGCAAGAACAGTTATGTCATTTTATAATGCCTAATCCAGGCTACAAAAGCTAACTAGCTTCTTACACATGGCTGAATCCCAAATCCCTCTTTAACCCCGGGACAAGGGATTGTACACCCTACATAGCGACCTAGCTTTTCATTTAACGCTATTTGAGATTTAATCCCTGAACCCGGAAGTTAATGAAACCGAAGCCGAAGGCATCATGTTTGCGCTGATAACCAGTGCAACAGCACGACCTCGCCTGTGATATTGCTCAATTTACTCTGTGAAGAATGAGGTATAAATATAATATAAATGCTATGTCAATTTTAATATACATTCAACAGCGAAAATATAACAAAGTGAAAATATCCTGAATATAGGTACAGTATTTAGCTACACATTATTAAATTAAGATTACAACATAACAAATATAAGCTTATTTACCTTATTTCTAGTCAAATTTCACAAAAATTATAAGCTAAAAAATGTATTCCATTAGCAGATAATTTAGCAAATTTTAGGAATTTATTTCTTGAAAGTACCAAAGTTCTCTGCCAMGAGAACAAGATTCTWTWTTGCTAAGGTGCCATTTTTTGCAGTGAAATGATCCTGTAGTGGGGCGGCACGGTGGTGTAGTGGTTAGCACTGTCGCCTTGCACCGCCAGGGTCCGGGTTCAATCCCCGGCCAGGCTCGATTCCCGTCTCTGTGTGCATGGAGTTTGCATGTTCTCCCCGTGCTTGGTGGGTTTCCTCCGGGTACTCCGGTTTCCTCCCACAGTCCATGACACAGACATGTAGGTTAGGTTAATTGGTAGTGTGTGAATGAATGAATGAGCGAGTGTATGTGTGTGTGTGTGTGTGTCTGTGCCCTGCAATGCCCCGCAGGGCACAGACAGCACGTAGGTGTCACGCATCCGAATGAACACCAGCCTGAGGTGAAGCGCTATAAAAAGGTCGCACATCATCCGTCCTGCTATATTCACCAGATTATCAAAGCAATAAAATTGCATCCTGGTTTCTAAAGAAAAAAAATGAGGTGGAAGTTCTGAGAAGTGCGGTTGTGTCGGAACCAGGAGGAGATGTTGACACACAAAGCTCTGCTTCACTCCGGTCACAGAGACGCTGTGTTCTCGCGGCTTGAGGTGTGTTTACGCGACGTCGCTTGTAAAAACAGCGTCGGTCCGAGGGATATTTACTGTACAGTGAGATCGGAGCCTGTAATCTGTGGCATGTGTGTGTGTGTAAATACTGAGGTGCGTACATGAAAGTGGTTGGTCATGGGTGTGTGTTTACATGACGAAGACGTTTGACTTTTACCGTGTCAYGTAACGCCCCATGAACCCGAAAGAGTTCAGCTTCTGACACACACCAGCCGGGCTGTAATGSTGCGAGTGCGGGATGAGAAATAAACAAACCATTGCGGATGAGTTACAGACTCGACGGGAGGCGTTCAGGTCAAACCGGGACTTGTCTCTCAAATCAAATTGGAAAAGTGATCGACGCCAAGCACGGTACGGTGATGAGACTCTCAGCCGCGGTAGAACATCTGAAGGGCGCAAACGTTTTAAAGAAGGCCGTATGTCTGAGAATGACGATCACGTGGACATTCAGCGTGTGTACAGTAAACTCCTGATGGTTCATTGAAATCTTCTGTTCATTGAATTTAGAGTTATTGAAACATCCTCTGTATCTTCCTGATCTTACTGACCATTTCCACATGTTTAGGTCAGTATAGGAGTTCCTGGGAGGCCGGGGTTGCAGACCTGAAGCAGGCAGTCCCATCATGGCTCCGGCGTACTGAGAAAACTTTCTACCTTGACGATATCCATGCACTAGTGAAAAACTGAAACAAGTGCATTAGTGCAGCAGGGGATTATATAGAGAAATAAAGTTTTTTACTTTCAAAACTGTGTTTTTCTTGCTAAACAAGTAAAAGTCCCGGTTTGACTTGAACGCCTCTCGTACACGACTTAGTTTCTGCTCTAGGGTGTAGAATTCTATCTTCACATCGCACATGAAGATATTATTCAGCTATGATTGTGTGTGTGTGTGTGTGTGTGTGTGTGTGTGTGTGTGTTTGCATGCCACAGGATCACTAGAAATTGTTGAAAAGGACAGCAGATGGAAGGATGGAGTGTATGACTGTGTCTGAAAGCATCTCTCTGACACTGAAAAGGCTGAATAGCGAGAGATACACAGCGTCCCTCTCTCATCATTTTTGTGTTTCTGCGCAGGGCCTCCTATTTTTCAGCTGTCAGAGACGTCACGCCGCGCTGAAAGACTCTGTCCCCTTTATTCACTCCAGCGGTCGCACTGTCTGAGAATATCTCTGAATGCACAGTGTCATGAGAGAGAGAGAGAGAGAGATGGAGAGAGGAAGAAATGCACTTTATTGATTTGCTGAGGGAAAATCTGCAGAAGACATCGAGCCACCGGATGAAGCTGTAACATTTAACATTCACCAACCAGCACAAGAGACACCAAGGAGAAAATAAGGTACAGAGGGAAAAAGAGAGAGAGAGAGAATGATAGAGAGAAGGCAGGARAGAATGAGGAGATACAGACAGGAGAAGTGACAGAGAGACAGAGACAGATGGAGACAGATAGGGATGTGAGAGACCAGAAGATAGAGAGAAACAAAGACAGAGCGAGKCAGAGACAGCTGAGAGTTTATGAGTCACAGCGTGCAAACACACACACACATACACACACACACACACTGAACATCCCTAACCCTGATTACTACAATGAAACATCAGCATGGTTCAGATAGTTGTTATTGTTGGTGTTACTGTAATATTCATGGGTTTTTTGTTTGTTTGTTTGTTGTTTTTTATTGTTGTTTACCTATTATGGTATTCTTTCATATTTATAATGTTTATGTATGTATATAAATACGGATTGATGTTATTTTTAATGTAATCAATGTTTTATAATTGCTTTGGCAACAATGGAATTATTTATTTATTTATCTATTTATTTATTTATTTATTTATTTATTTATTTTTGATCATCATTCATGCCAAGAAAGCCCTTCTGAACTGAACTGAACTGAGTTAGAGACGAAGGAGAAACATAGGGAGGGAGGGAAAGAGACAGATGGGACAGGGGGAAATAGGGACGCAAACAGAGAGAATTATAGAGACACACAAAGGAGAGACAAAGCCTGTGCGCATGAGAGAGAGAGAGACAGAGAGAACGATGAAAAAGTCACAATGACAGTACGAGCAAGAGAGAGCATGAGAGAGAGTGGAGGAAGAGAGAGAGAGAAAAAAATGAAGAAAAAGAAACAGAGATGGAGAGAGACAAACTAGAGATAGAACGAGAGCGGGACAGTGAGAATGAGGAGAGAGACAGAGACAAAACAAGAGACATAGAGGGGAAGAGAAGAAAACAGACAAAGAGATAAGAGAGAGAAATACAACATCAGAAGAGGGAAGACGGACAGAGAGAAAGAAGGAAGAAACATGGATGAGTAAGAAAACAGAGATTGTAAGAGAGACAGACAGAGGGAGAGAAAGTGATAGAAGGAGAGATAAAGGAAGACAGAGACAACTTGCTTATCTTTTTGGGATATCTCTCTATGACTGTGGCAGACGAGCATGCGCCTCGAAATCTCTTCTTTTTTTTCAGATTTTTGCCATTTTGAAAGAAAGAAAGAAAGAAAGAACAAACTTGGTGATTAAACACGAATAACTCTGACACTGAGTGTGGGACATGTGGTGTGAATCTGATCTCTCTCTCTAAACCTGTCTCTCTGTCCTGATGAGAGAGACCGAGCGAGAAGAAAGAGTCTCTGCCGAGCACCTGCCCTGTCCCACTAACCTGGAACTGATAGTAATCCAACACCTCCATTCCCACAGCATGATGGGAAACCTGGCACAGAGCGGCTTCCTCCCTCCACACGCCTCTGACCCCCGGAGCCACCCGCGACGTGATCCGATCAGAGGCGGATCAGATTTAAGGGGAGACTCTCTACGCTGCCGGGCTGCCGGAAACCTGCACCATGACAGGAGGAGAAAAACACACACACACACACACACACATACTGTACATACAGGAGTTCATGTGAAGAGCTGACGATGTCAGAATAGAGACACAGAAGTAGATTTTGTTTTTAATATATATATATATATATACATACTGTATTAGGACAAAATCAGCAGCACATGTAAGGAGGATCCTTTTTACCCATTTACTGTACACTTACTGTACTGCAAATAGTATTTCTTTCACCTTAATCTCTCGAAAGTGCCAATCCACTGCAAACACACTACAGGCAATTTGGGAACACCAATCGACCTAATCTGCATGTCTTTGGACTGTGGGAGGAAACCCACCATACATGGGGAGAACATGCACACTCCACACACACTCAGACCCTGAGGTGGTAACCGTGCCCTCAACCTTGGATGTGCAAGACGACAGGGCTAAACACTGTACCACTGTGCCGCTTTATTTAAAGTAATGAGGTCGTAGTGATCAGCACTTTGGCCTCGCACCATCAGGGGTGCAGGTTCGATTCGCGCCTGTCCTGTGTTTTACTGCGACACGCTGCAACTTGCCTAAAGATTTGAAAAATTGCTTGTTTATGTAACGACCTGAGCATCAATCTCATTTCCCCTCTCGTCTGTTCCAACCATTGAGCATGGTTCCTCTGAAACGGCTCAGGAACAGGGACTGGACTATGAAATGAAGCGTGGAGAACAGTTCCTCAATCCCATATTAAAAGTACAAGAGGCCTGGGGGTCAAGACTTTTGTAGCTTGTAAAGTTGACCACGCTGACCTCGGATGATGTTACCATAGCAACACAATGACGTGAGACAACATTGTTGATAAATAAAATGTAAAAAAAAAAAAAATTTTAAATCTACCCGATGGGAGTCAGTTGATAACGGATCGTCATGGTTTGTATTAGTATTTCATGTTTTCCAAATGGAATGATAATCACAATATGAAGCTTCTCATTATGGAAATAAAAAACAGCGATGGTGGTTTGATGTGATTTAGCGGTCGGTGTACTCCTAATGGACTTGTGATTAAACAAAAACAAAAAGAGAGAGAGAGGACTAACGTATAAGATAGCGCTGGCAGGTATTCTATTAAGACACAATACAATTCACTTGGGTGTGAAACTAAATCAAGAATAAATGGAATTAATTGAAACCATTACGTACTACTGGGAAGATGTTTAAAAGAAACCATTAGGGATAAAAAAAAAAACGATCATGGAGCAAAATTAGTTGGTTTTTTTCCCCCAGTGGGGACATTAACATTGCAGTTTCTTCATTTCGTGAAATTATTCACTGAATCAATCACAGTCTCTGATGAATCATTTAATGCTAAACCTGCAGCATGACAATGATTACACTAAAATCCTGTCACACACACACACACACACTACACACTCAGTGTCAGTTTCATGAGGCCCAAGCTCACAAAAGCTACTAATTTTCAGAATTTCTCCTTACATACAGTAGAATTGCATGGACTTTAAAACTTTAAACCAGTTCAAAGGAGTAACACTGCCTCCTAGTGGAGAAGCCTAAACAGTACAGTTATAATGTAAGGCAAATACAAACAAGGTGCAGTGGAATCTTTAGCATGAATTATGGACAAATTAGAAAGTAACTTAATCTCCTTTTTAAATGAAATAAACATTCATTTAAATTAATGTTGAGATCATTATATATATTTAAAAGAAATGTACATTTTTTTCAATGATTTTTAATAAAGGATGTAGTGTAGCTAGGTATTACAATCAGTTATCCAATACTAGGGTGCGGGTTCGATTCCCACCTCGGGGTGTGGCGCCCCATCTGGGATTGTACACCGCCTTGTGCCCAAAGTCTCCTGGGTTAGGCTCCAGGTATCGCCGATGAGCGAGTGAGAAAGCACGCAACATGGAAAATGCTTTTCATAACCATGTGACTAATTGAATTATTTTTTTATAATCACACATACATATTTACACAAATGGAATTTATATACATTTCCATTTGTTCTATAAATTACATTTGTGTAACTATACCATTTCCAAGACAGACATACAGTTTCATCTTAATTACATATTTATTTCTTTAAGATACAGATACAACAGGACACCTGTACAGTAGAGTACAAACACATGAAATATGATGGACAGCATTATTGAGACTCTTTCAGACTGGAAAGAAGATACAGACATTTAATACCATATATCTGTTCAAGCAGCGTAAAAAAATCCAAACAAACGTAAACAGCATATCTAACACTCTCTATGTGCTCATGATGACCGATGATTTTATTTCTTTCCAAATATTTGGAGAGTTTAAAATGAACAAGCATGTTAGTTGCACCCCTTGGAAGTCTGGTTAACGTGTAAAAATGTAAAACATTTAAAATCAAGACAAGCGGTTATAGAAAGTTATGAGAGGAACAAAACAAACAAAAACAAAAACAAGGCTTTCTTATAATACACATTGTTGGATGATATTTGTTACTTGTTTAAGTAAAGGACAAGATATGAAGGGGAAAAAAAGCCCCAACACCTAGAAATTATATTCTGTATAACGTCCTAGGGGATACAAACCTTTGCACACAATGATCACCAAATTCGAAAGGTCAATTTTTTTACTTATTGTTCATGTTTAACTAATAACCAAACAAACACACATTAGAAGAAGCAACTTAAAAAAATTTTCATTATTTTTATTGTTTAAAATGTTGATAAGAGACTATCAGGGATGTACAACAACACGGAGAAAAAAAATGAAATAAATGTAATATTGTTGACAGTGCAGTGTTATTGTTTCAACATTCCGGCTCAAACCTTCAACTTGTGTAGAAACAAGTCACATGCGCACACGCGCAGAAAAAAAAAAAGACACACTTATATTAAATGACTTCATCACAATAATAAAAGTCTTGTGTCTGGAAATATATTTGATAAAGATCCAGCACAAAAAAAGTCTACATATGTACAAGGTGTGTTCACGTCAAACCGGGTCTTTTGATTGTTATGAGTAAAATTCAAATTCTAAAGATTCAAATCTGAAATGCTGGCCTCCCAGGAACTCCTTTAATGGCCCAAGCATGTGAAGCACGGTCAGGAGGATGTGGCAATAACTGTTAGCCGAGATCCTGTAAATGTTCAAGTGGTGTTTGTGAATGATTGTGCATACAGATGTGTCTTTTCCTTCTGCAACTTGGCGACAAGTTATCTGCCGATTTTCAAGGATCAGGAGTTCCACGGTGAACGATGGCGGAAACGACCGTATAGGCCTCACCGCACTGTGTTTGACGTCTTCTGTAAATGTTAATTGTTTTGTAAGTCCCGGTTTGACTCAGACATCCCTCGTATGTGTTGTTTGCGCCCAACCTGAGATTTCCCTCAGTTGTTCGCTTGGACATAGCGTCCTTCATGGTGTTGTGCAACAGTAGTCAATACATCATTCAATTTTAAAACCACTGTTTATTACATGTTTAACATCATGGATTATAATGAAGTGCTTTACGTTTAGACATTTTAGACAGACAATTTGCGCGCAGTTTTATACACTACTATTCATTTCAAAAGGGTCTTTTGTACACTATATATATATATAGATATATAAAAATACACTTTTTTGACATATGTTCAAAATGGCTTGAAGAATGCAAACTCACGGTTAAACATCACGTCACCCTGTCTCTTTGTTTTGTTCGACACCACAAACACCTTCTTAATGATTCGAAGTTGATTGTCCAAAAAAAAAAAATTGAAAACACGCTCGGCTCACAGGACGGATTATTTAAAGGCGGAATCCTATCCTAGTCTTTTTTTTTTCCTCATTCCAAATGACCATCTTAGTGCATTTGTACCCCACATGCGTCTTGCACAGATAAGAATCGTGACGTTTCCCTTTCCTGATAAAAGCACTTGAATATTCATTTTTACAGTCTATGGATTCCTTAAAAAGAAAAAAGAAAAAAAGAAAAACTAGACGACACCGTGCTCAATAGAGAAGAAAAAAAAGGTTAAGTTATTCTTATAGTACATAAATACAGGGAGTCTTAATGCAGCCCTTAAACGCTGTCACGTCAGCTGGTTCACCTCCAAACACACCTGATCAGGTAGTGAAAGTTTGTGCAATATGACTGGATGTGCTTTTGAGATAAAAAGCTGGCGTTCCAGAGAGTCGGGACTGAGAAAACCTCGGACAAACATCACATATGATGACGTGTATTGCACTTAGGAAGCAAGGTAAGGATTAAACAAAAGAAAAACTGCGCTGACTGTGGATCATATGAGAAAAGCAAATATTTTTTAAAAATTTATTCTAAGCTCTACTTTAATCCCTTTATTTGCCCTGAAAGTTGCTAAGCTCGACGTCCTCTTTGCGGCGCCTCTGCTGGGCGAAAAGTGAGCTGAACGGGTAAAGCTTGGCCTTGGCCGGGTACCTGTGTCCGGCGATGTCTACCTGGTACTCGGCGCGGTTGATGAAGTCGGGCGTGATGACGTTGGTGCTGCCGTGTGGCCCTGGTGAGCTGATGAAACCCAGGCACACGTGCCGCTCCAGGGTGTAGCTGTAGGCGCTGCTAGTGGTCACGCCCACCAGCTCACCGTTGCGGTAAATGGCTTCGCCCCACCAAGGCCACAGGTCCAGCTCAGGGTCGTGATCCTCCAGGACCAGCATGATGAAGCGGCGCGTCACGCCTTCCTGACGCTGCTGCAACAGGGCCTCCCTGCCCAGGAAGTCTGTGTCCTGCAGGGGGTAAGCAAGTAAAGACAGACAAGAGGAGAGTGAGACGCTGATCTCAGTGTACTGCATCTTACAGCTTTATGAGCTTAAATTAGAAAACAACATCATACTTTGGGGGGGAAAAAAGGAATAAATGGTGTAAAATGTAAAACTGGCCATGGATCCATTTTATAACTATA